>OMKP01083189.1:0-12705 GCA_900302375.1 Bathygadus melanobranchus | reverse complement strand
AAATATTAACACATTTAAGATCTATGATTGTAGTAGTGGGGTGTTGTGAGTGGGACTGCAGGTTGGACAGGGCTTCCACTCTGTGTGTGTATGTGTGTGTGTGTGTGTGTGTGTGTGTGTGTGTGTGTGTGTTACATTTAGGGCATTTGGCAGACGGTTTTATCCAAAGCGTACAGTACATTTATCGAAAGAGGGAAACAACAATATATCTGTGTATATATATATGTGTGTGTGTGTGTGTGCCACAACAGCAGCTGAGTCTCACGAGACCAGGGGCGAGCAAGGGGAGAACAGAAACACCTCCCCCCTCCTCAACCACCACCACATTCTCTCTCTCACACACACACACACACACACACACACACACACACACACACACACACACACACACACAGTTAGATGGGTAGTGAAGCATGTTAATGGTTTATGACATGGTTAAACAATCAAATTATGAGTTTTAATTTTTAAGATTGTCTTCCCGTGAGTATTGAGTGATATGAATCTGTTGTTGCTATGACACTACAAATTGTTAAGCGTGAAGAAGACGTCATGTGAACCAGATTGCCCGCTCAAAAACGCAAGTTTTGCTGTTCCAATCATACATTTGAGTGGAATACTAAACAAGTGTGTGTGTGTGTGTGTGTGTGTGTGTTTCTATCCGCTACTGAGGAGTGGAACTACTCCAGAATAAGTCAAGTACTTCCTATAACGATCAAAATACCATACTTCCTATAAAATACTTCCTAATACTGATCGCGTCAGGTGCCTTCTAAAAGTTTAATTTACAGAAACGTATTTGCATATCTGTTTAATTGTAGAGAGATCTACGACTGTATGAAAGACCGTAATTTACAACAAATTGCTGTTCTTGATTTTAAATTAAGCAAAAGCCCCTTAGGTCTAACAAATCTAATGTTATACTAAATGTGCTGGTTTGGTCTGATTTACCCTGCTATTCATTTGATTTGTTGAGTTTGGTTCAAATCATCAAACATTGGCTACCGATTAGTTAACCTACAATTGACAGTAGGCCTAATCTGGGGATTGACATTGTCGTCCTAATGTGAAGTAGACCATTTTTTGCGACATTTATGCTGTTGCTGACCACACTTATTAGCCTATGCGTTACATCACAGCATCACTTACCTATTCTGAGAAACACCACCACGCTGAACATTGACAGCAGGGTGGGAACCACCACACCGAAGAATGTGTTGAGTTTCTTGGGCTGACCCCGTCTGGGACTGGCCACATTCTGCACGGTATTCCCGGACAGAGGCGACTGCTGTCCCGAAGACTCATTGAAGCTGGCGGAGAGGCGATAGTTGAGGAGTGGTGTCCGTTCCATCACGTTGGAACGACGTCCCGTTAGCTTCGGAAGACTGAAAACTGTCACCTGAGCTGTATAACGGTACTATATATGGCATACGTAACTCACTCACCAAAGCCTCACACACGTAAAATCCCCCATCGTTTCGCAAACAGTCTATTTATCATCCAAAAAGAGTAGGATTTAGTAGCTCTAACTCAACAAAAAAGCAATAGGATCAACTTTTCCGCGAAAAGGCGATAAAGCAAATAACGTGTAAAGGCGAATCAATTAACTATGAGCCCCTCATGTCCACAATATCTGCCGTCCTGTCAGCCAGAAACTCACAAACTACACAATCCAGTCGTCATGTGACGCCATACGCCAGGATTTTCAAGCCTGTTGAATCTGATCATATGACCAAGGCGGTTTGTCCAATCAGAGAGCAGCACTTTCCATGCGAGCAACAGTCCTGCTCGTTTGGATACTTTGAACCCAATATTAGTAGTAGGCTACGAATTAACCAGACATTTGATTTCCATGTTATATAACTCAGTGTTTGATGGTCATCTTACATTTTGTATGAAGACGAGACATGTTTCGTTTTTATGCAAACTATGCTTGCCGTTCTAATAGTCATCATGTGGCCAAGCTTGGAATTCATAGCTATATGATTTCAGCCTATACGGCTGACACTCACGAGCAGAACACAAATGAGTCGCCATTATTGCGGTTTTATTATATTTCCCTGTTGCAATTTGTAGGCCTACACAAAGAAGAATAAAGACAACAATCCAATCTAACTAAAATAAATCGCATTATAATCGAAGGTCTAGTGGCCATCTGTCACTAATTGGAATCAACCAGAATCCAAGTTTCCTAGAAGAAATGACGATTGCCCAAACAACTGTCATTTCATATGGTGTCATCCTGAGAATAGTTTTGTCCAACAGTGTATACAAACGATGGTTCCTCAGTTCAGTTAAGTCCTTGTAAAGCTCTCCTTTTTTTCTCAATGAGAATCTGTCCATCATAACATATCCACACTGATGATGATGATGATGATGTGATGATGATGATGATGATGATGATGATGATGATGATGATGATGATGATGATGTTTACCAGTGGAGACAGGTGGTGTTCTGAAGGGCGGTAGCCAGGCGGTCCAGTTTACCCCTCAGGAGGGCCTGGTATCGCTGCAGGACCTCCCTGAAGCTCCGGCTGGGCTGGGAGGGGCACTCAGCTGGGGGTCCGGTGGTGGGCCATGGAGTGGTCTCTCCTGGGGACTCCTGCTGAATATGGGGAGGAATGGAGAGATAAATAAATCACACACGATCAGTGGCAGCCTCCTCACATCCATTAAATCATTACATCTGAAACACACAACCACAAGGGCAACCCCTCTCAGCCTGCCCTCCCTCTCTTCCAGCTGTTGCCCTTTGGGAGGTGCTCGTCCCTGTCCACCAAATCAACACATTTCAAAAACAGTTTTTCCCCACTGCCATCTGGACTCTGGACTCCTCCCACTAATGCACCTGCATGTATGCACTCAAGCACTTCTCTCAGCGCTGCTGAATGTCTGATTTGTTAATGTTTTACACAAGGTGTAAAACATATGTAATAAATGTACTGTCCTAAATCGTCATTAGAGATTAAGAAAACATGTTAAGTTGAAATAGGCTTCTCTGACAACAATGCTACAGCCTAGTATATTCTCCTTGCCGGGCCAGAACGTCTGTTTTTTTTTTGGTCTGTGTGATTCACTTTTCTCCAAGTACTCCAGGTTCCCAGATATGACAAATTGGCACATAAACACAGCATCCTGCAGCCATGGAATAAAGCAAATGACCTGGATCAACTGAGATTGTAATATCTATCTATCTAATCTAAAAATATGTATATATACAGTATATATTTATAGTTACTAGCTAAACATACCCCTAATGTTAGGTTATATATGTATGACCATAAACATAGCCATCCATTCATCTAGCTAAGACTGACACAAACTGAGTTATACGAAATCCACATTAGTTAGTCCATCATTTGCAAAAAAAGAAATAAATTGCAAACATATACATTAACTGATCAACTTACAGTGTAGGACTCATCATCACTTGTCATTGTCACAATACAATACTTGCGCTTGTGTCATATAAAAATGGTAAATGGGTTATTTATTTAGCGCTTTATATTGCCTCACATTCACCCATTCATACACCAAGGGCGGTGTCAACCATGCAAGGCAACAACCAGCTTGGCAGGAGCAGTTGGGATTAGGTGTCTTGCTCATGGACACCTCGACATTTAGCTTGGTGGAGCCGGGGATTGAACCAGCAACCTTCTGGATGCCAGACAACTGTCTCTACCTCCTGAGCTAGTGCCGCCCACATATATAATGTGTAAGTGTCCTCGACCTGGCACAATGCATGAGCTTCAAATCTGGGGAGGAGGGAGTGGACGGAGAGACAACTCCCTCCAATATTGTGAATTTGGACTGCAGTACCAATTTTAAACGCTCATTGTTACATATAGCACCTTTAAAGGGACCTTCCACCTATTGTTGATATTTTAATGGTCTCCAAGTTGCCAAGTTTCAAAGAACTGCTTATACATGTCACGACCACGCCCCTGTCCCTGTGTTTGTGTTTGTGTGTTTTCCTGCTTGTGTCTTTAGTTGTCATTCCCCACCTGTCCACCAGATGCCCTCGGACTGTGACAAGACTAATCATTTAATTCCCCTCACCTGTGCTTTCATGTTTGTCTCCCCATCTGCACCTCATGCCCCCAGTCACGTCACAGATCTCTCTGGAAAGGAGACTATCTGCCGTGTGACTGGCAGCATGAGGTGCAGGTGGGGACACAGGGACAGGGGCGTGGTTGTGACAATACATAATGTGGATCAAAATACTGATACTTTCATTCTCAAAATGGCTTTTTCACGGAACTTCCGGGATTAAAAAAAATGACAAGTGCTTTCTTGGTGCCCTCCCCTCCCGGTAAAATCACCCTGGCCTAACATTGAAGGGCCGCCACCACGAGGCCAGCTCTGCCTCTTTCTACGTCCGCCTAAGCGTGTGGTGTGTTAAAATGTTTTTATTTATTATTTGCACATGGTATGTTTAAATATTTTATTTATTTATTTTATTTGCTAGTGGTGTGTTGTGCTAAAATATTTATTTTGTGGCTTTTCATTTTGAGAATAGGCCTACACGGCTCACTTAGACATTAGATTGACAGACAGTAGTCAACACTGGTATTAAATTATATTAACAAACAAATAACAAATCATTAACAGTTGAGAACTCAGTTGAGATGTGTGTCTGACACAACACACACACGCACATAGTGCATTCACAGTAGTTTAATCTTAAGCTGCATCTTATGTATTTATCAAGTCACATCAATTATGATCACAACTATAACTCACACAATGTAGCCTATTAAGCCTACCAAGATATTATGCCCCAGACAGAACGGTTGTATTTCCTTTCGTATTGTATTTTAATTATAGGCTATTATATGAACAAACGAATAATAATTAATCAAGCGGTTGAGAACTCTACTTGCGTATGGTGATGTGTGTCTGACACAACAAACACACTTATATTTAGTTCTATGTAATAACCCATCGTAAAATTTGATTGATTCATTTAAGAGACTATATTTGGTTTGTTTCAGACAGACGGAACACACACAATTATACCTGCGATGAAGAGTTAATTTCCTCCACTAAATCTTCATAATTATATAAATGGACTGCATTTATATAGCGCTTTTATCCAAAGTGCTTTACATTGCCTCACCCATTCATACACCGACGGCGGTGTCAACCATGCAAGGTAACAAGGCAGAGCCGGGGATCGAACCAGCGACCTCTACCCCCTGAGATACTGTCGCCCATTGGCCAATTAGGCCATACTACAGTGGTCCTGGGAGTTCAACGCACTGAAACTTAAGAAAACCCATGCAAATAGACAATACAAATGAAAAACAACACATTACAGAAACACACTGCATTTACACCAACCGACAATGGAAGTGTCTCCAGGGGACACTTTAGTGATGAACACGTCTGATGTTGGTGCCTATCCATCAGTAATATATGTGTTTTGGGTTTCTTTTATTTCAACATTGTCGCATCACATTAATTAAACAATTTGGAATTTATTTTCATTCTTGAACGTTGGTGACAGTTCTAAAAGTAACCATAGCCAGCTAACAGCAGATATCTGCAATAATATCTGAATCATGTAAAATCACAATGTTAAAATAAAATGAAGCAAAAACACAGTACATTACTGATGGATAGGCAACAACACCAGACCAGTGTTCATCACTAAAGTGCCCCCTGGAAACACTTCCGTTATCGTTTGGTGTAAATGCAGCGCATTTCTGTAATGTGTTGTGTTGCTGTGTTTTGTCTATTTGCATGTGTTTTCTTAAGCTGCAGTGTGTTGAGCTCTCAGGGCCACCGTATAGTTATAGGAATATCGAATCAAGCTGTTGAGAACTCCTTAATCTGCGTGCATGGCGATGTGTCAGGACACCAGGTTTGGACGTCACATTTGTGGGCTGGCATTTCATCTTGTGTCTACTCTATCTCATGCTGGTGGGGGCTCGTGTCCTCTGTTCTCGCGCTAGTGGGGGCTCACGTTGACTTTTCGAACAACTGGGGTGGAACCGTCTGCAGCAGCTACAGAAGACAGTACAGACCCGTCCAGTATGCGATACAAAGTGGATACATATGACTGAATGGAAGCGGGACCTGGCACATCTCAGTTATCAACTGTTACAGACCATGGATATTTTATAATAATGTGGAGAGCAAATGTGTTTTAAAGCACAAGAGTTTCAACGCCATGTTTTCTCTGGAGGCTGTCTTTATGATACGTGCGGTGATATGGCAGGCAACTAACTATGGCAAATGTGTATTCATACAAAGCTTGTAGTTTTTTATTCATTACTTTGTTATTATTGTAATGCAACTATGGACATGCATACATTTATGCCATATGTTGGGCTCCATTACAGCTAATCACTGTTTTACAATGCTCAGTATTTACGTGTGAAATGTGATGGCAGCCGCTTTAGCAACTCGATATCCTATACAACCAAACGTATATCAACACTCTCTCACCCGGAGTTCCCCTAGTGTCCGGCTCAGCTCTGAACATTGTAGTACATTGACAATATTTTACAACATGTGTAGTTTATTTTGAGGATTATTTGGTATGACACTATGAGTTGATAAAAACGTGGCTGTGCTGGTGGAAGGTGCCTTTAAGGAGGAAGGTAGAGGCACATTACACATCAATGTGACCGTGTGAGGCAGGCAGCTCAAAAATATCTCTCTTGTTACAGAGGAGATTGTGGTCATTAATCGAGTCAATCGAGTCAAGGTGAAACATTTGGTGTCGAAGATGGGCATGTGTCTATATGGGTGGATGTGTGTGCATGCATGCATTTGTGTGTGTGTGCGCGAATGTGTGTGCACACATGTTTGTATGTGTGTGTGTGTGTGTGTGTGTGTGTGTGTGCCCCCCCACACACACACCTGTATCTCCAGCTGGTTGACAATGAGCAGGTGGTTCCTAAGGTAATGGTCCAGCCGGTTCAGCACAGACTTCTGGCACTCTGTAAAAGAGGTGTGGCTCCTCAGGGCCCCCACCCCCACGCACAGGAGCCTGAGGGCCCCCACTACCTCTGCACGCTGCTGGAGGAGCTGCTCACACACACACACACACACACACACCAAGATACACACACCCAACCAAACAAATATCAATGTTAAACTTGCTTTGCCTCCAGATTGTGTTATAACACACAATTTCAGCATGCGTATAATGACGTGTGTGTGTGTGTGTGTGTGTGTGTGTAAGAGAGAGACAAAAGTGAAAGAGAGGGGGGAGAGAGAGAGACTAACATACAGCTTTTCTTTCCCATGCTGCTCTCTGGATCCTCACACAGGGCAGCTGGATAGTAGATGGAAAAACATCTGGCCCATTACAGTTATTCTAAGTCCATGGTGTAGGTCACACAGCGCGCAAATACACACACACACACACACACAAAAGAATAATCAAAACTAGCTACAAGCAATACAACTTTACAAGCAATAAAAGTTTTAAAAAGCACTACGGCAACTTGAATTGGCATATCCCACTCACTGGCTCACCATGGATTCCTCCAGATGCTTTATGTTGATCATATCTCTCCTGGCCCTGTCGTTGCACACAAAGTCAACTGGTCTGCCCTGGATGTCGCGCATGCGTGGAATGAGTATGCAGATGAGCGGCAGCAGGAGTCCTAGTAGAACACAAAGTGGTGGTCTAGCTCGGTGTTCAATGTTTACTTGAAGAAACACCCCAAGACCGAGTTAAATATGCCACCAGTATCTTTCAAAGATTCGTGGTAGCAACGTTGGGAACAACATTGGTAACGAACGCACAGCCAAACTTACATTATTAACATTGTAGCAACACAGCGTATACGTATTTTTGCAAAACAAATGTACCTACTGCTAAAAGCCATAACCCGATCATGTCCCAATAGAGTATCTTCGTTGTTTCCTTCGCGTACTGTACATGCTTGTTCTATCTATCTTCCCAAGAGGAGCGTTGTTACAAGTAGACTAGGCCTATTTTTGTTTGTCAGAAAAACGCCGACTCGTCAATAAAGTTGGACTACAATCATGTAGTCAAGCTACATTGGAAATGGCGGTATGAACTAATAATATTTGATTTACTCCAGGGTTAATATTTGACTAAGGCCTACTCTGCATGGCCCACTTGAAATGAGGCCTCATTGGTGTGTGTGTGTGTGTGTGTGTGTAACAGGCTTTTAGTATATTTATTTGTAGTATAGCCTATTTAAATCTATGTGCTATGCTTACTCAATCTGATATGTTATTTATTTCAAAACAAAATAAAGACAGAAGAGAATAGATAAGATATATTTGAATAGATAGATTAGTCATTTTTTTGCTCGTGCAAGCGGCAGGACGACTATAAATCCAGCTTTGGCGTCCTTTGCAGTACAGCCTGGTTGTCCGACTGCCATTACCATGGCAACACAAAGCAATGAATACCAAATAAAAGGCTGGCTTTTAAATCCACCCCCTCCCTCTCTCTCTGCCTTTCTCTTGTATTGCTCAGTTCATTCTGAGCAGGATACTGCCAGCTGTTTGATGGAGATCACAGAAGGGCAGTGCTGCTTTAAAGGATTTCTCCGCCTTTAGTCTATCTTTCTGTTTTTATTCTGCTCCACCAGCAAAGGGATTATGTGGTCTATCCAGCAGCAACGTATTACACCATATTACAGGGAACCACTATCTATTGGAAATCTGCAAGCCTGATGCTTGATGCCTTGAACAAAAGGTATACGCACCAGGACGGGAATGGATGGCATGTCAACATCTCACTTTCTCTCAGAGGAATAGTGGAGAGGAGGCCTGAAAGAGAAGCACATGCACAGATTGTTTTATTGTCTCTGTAGTCTCTGTAACAAGAGAAGGGAAACAAGAAGGGTAACAAAGAGCATTGACTTAAATGGTCTTTGACTTTGACGCTTTTTTTTACTGCTAATTACAATGAGGCCCTTTTGTGCTCAGGAAAAACACAGGGAGCGAAGCCCTGACAAAGATGGTGTTGGACAACAGGAGTCTGGGATAGGCGACGAGGAGAAGGAGGAGGAGAACAGGAACCCAAATGAAGATGTGGTGTCCTTGTTTCGCTGTCCGTCTTGTGAGCAGGGTCATGATGTTGCTCTGTTGCTGCCTTGCTCCCACACCCTGTGTGTCCGCTGCGTGTCGGCCGGGGTGCAGACCACCTGTGGTGCTGCGCCCACCTGCGCCCTGCTCTGCTCCTTCTGCCGCCACCTGGTGGAGCTCCCATGCTGGGACTGGGCTTCTGCCACTGCCTGCCTCCCGCGGTACCCCACCCAGCGGAGACCCAGCCAGGCCAGGGATGTATCCACGTCACCACCACTCCACCATTTTATGGTGGGCATGGGCACGTTTGTTTTGTATTAATCTCGGGTCCAGAGGTTCAACAATGCTATAGCCGAACTTCTGGGGGGAGACTACACAGAGCCTGTGCTGGAAACCAGTGCGAGGGGTGGAGTTAGGCAGGGTGTCCTGTTTTGTTATGGAGATATTTGTCCGGACTTGGAGAGAAACACATTTGAGAGTGGCAAGATGGGGGGGTTCAGGAGTTCAGATGGGGGGGTTCAGAGGGGTTTAACAAATGTATTAGTTAGACCTCCAATACGATGAGCTGTGCCACCACCATGGTGACAGCACTGTAGAAGTCTTGTAATTGGTGCACACCACCATGGCATCGTTGTACGTTAGGGTTAGGGTTCCAATCGATGGTCAGGCATATCATGTTTGTTGAGGTTCCGCCCCCAGGAACATGATTGGTCGAAACAAATTTGAAGCGAAAGAAAGTGAAACGCCCCATTCACACAGATTTGAGCTCGTCTGCCATCAGACTTTAGATGTTAATCCAATGTTTGATTTGTGAGACTAGCTTTGCATTGACTTGATAATGGACGAATGGTAAACAGCCATAAGTTGAATCCAGAGCCCTCTTGGGTTTTTTCCCTTTGATTTTAGGATGTATTTAGTCAAATATAGGCTGAGGACCTAATGACCTCTAAGGTCATTAGGCCCCCCGGAGGGAAATCTCGACAGCACATTGTTCAATGGTTTGTGCCAGTATTGTTAAACCTTAATCCCTAATTGTGTAATTCTGACTCTTGTCCCCCTGGATTTAGGGTAGGACACGCTACACAGAGGCAGTAGATAAGACAGAGAAGGACGGTACGTTTATATGGGGGTGATGAAATGTCCCTCAGGGGATTTCTCTCTTAAATGTGTTGCTTGATTTTCCGAAGTTTATGATGTCTGTCTTTGTCCAGGGACCACTGAAGACAGTTCTTCAGCAGTGTCAGTGGATGGCGCTATAGAACTGCATGAGGAGGAAATGGAGCAGTCTGTTTTAGGTGGGAACTAATTTTTTGCACACACACAGAACACACACAGAACTTTACTTTATTTATAATGTGCCATTTAAAAATAAACCAGGTTTATACCAAAGTGCTGTACAGATTATTTAACAGTAGAGCAGTAGTAAAGGGCACACACAGACAATACACATGCAGACCAATTAGGACACAATTAAAACAGGAAAACACAGATCTTCATCTAGATTCAGTGCCCTAGGGCAGTGGTTCCCAAATGGTGTGCCGTGGGATTTTGTGACAAGCATACATTATTTTTGCAATATATACAACTATACAAAAAGTTATGGATTCATTTTTTATTTACTATATCATTACTTTGTACACACTCATCTCCCAATACAGAGGCAAATTCTATTCTTTCTATTCTATTTTACAAAGTTGAAATTTAATTCTTGACTCATTTGTTAAATATTTAATGAGTAATATACTTGTTTGTCAAATTTTATTTGGCAGTAAATAAAAATAAACATGTACAGTGATAAGAGTGATAACACGTGTTATATAGGCTATTTTGCATGGATGCCCTAGGGTGTTACACAGAAGTTCCACACAGGACTAACACTAGTAACAGGAATACAATGGTAACAAAGATGTGTATACATCTGTGTATATGTGTCCAATAAGTCATTTGTTGTGTGTGAATTTGTCTTCTGCTCTTCCTGCACTACAACAGGCCTGTGCTTTGCTCTGGATTCCTCCAGAGTGCCGTTGTGTCTCCGTCTGTCCAACTCTGGCCTGGGTGTCACCTACTACGAGGAGAGCGGTCGAGCTGCGGCCCCGGGTGACCCGGGACTGGTGGTCAAGGGGACATCAACAGCCCGGGACCCCCAGGTCTCTGTGGACCATGACTGTGTAACCGCCAAAGTGGTTATAGTGAGGGGACAGTACTACTGGGAGGTGGATGTGTGCAATAGCTCAGCCTACAGGATCGGTGCGTAGTCTTTGGCTTGTCACACATATATATTGCCATGTTTGACAAAAGGCGTGAAATAAGGATGCAAATGGTTTGAAATGAATGTGAATAATCATTTCTGAATGTCCGACAACAATGAAACAAAAGAAGCCGTGAAAACTTGCGTTTCTCCAGAATGCGTGAGGGTATTTGACATAGAGTTACGCATATGCAGCGCTGCACTGTAGAGAATCTGGATCCGCTCAGTGGAGTGCTTAGCAATATGGCCATAGCCAACAATACACTTTACAATGAACAATAATATTCAGGTTCTGTCCCATGCTGAAGTGCAGGCTCCTCTGACATACGTGTGGGCCTGATACAGTGGCATTATGTAAACATAATACATTTATATTGAGCTATAATATTCTAATAAACCCACTTTGTTAACATAAAGAATTCCAATTTTAATAATAGCATATGCTTGATTATTTTTAGAAACCCATATGACTACTACACCTACCATAGCACAAACTGCAACTCAAAAGACAACCGTATTTATATGTTAAAGAACCATACTATGTTGTATTGCAGTACAGAGGATCATTCCCAATTTTTCCTTCCTTAAGGTGTGACCTCATCGGACAGCTCCCAGGGCTGGTGGATGGAGAGGCGGGGATTATCGTTTTGTGCCGTGTACGACGGGGATACGGAGTGGCTGGAGGCCGTGCCACCCTGCATCAAAACCATCGGAGTGTTCCTCAACTTCGGAGGTGGGTGCCTCAGTTTCCACAATCCCCTGACACAGGAGCACCTGGCCACTCTCCCGACCCGCTTCCCTGTGGCTGGGGTGCTCCCGGCGCTGGGTCTGTCTCAGGGGAGGCTACGGCTGCGTTGCGGTCTTCCCCCGCCCCCGCACATCTTCCTGGGTAGAACTTCGGCCTATCGACGGCCCGGCGGCGCCGGGTGGCACCGATGGCACAGCAGGGATGTTCCTTTCCACTCGGTCAGAGCAGTCATACAGAAATTTGAGGCGCTGGCGGAGTGGGATGCGGACTCAGGTCTGGCCTCCTCGTCCTCCTGCTCCACGCTGGCTTCTGGTGTGGATCCAGTCGGCAGCCCTCGTCCTGCAGGGGAGCAGTTCCATTCAGGGCACGGAGAACAGGGAGCTGATGCTGGATTCAATTGAAAACAACAAGCAAACAAACAAAGAAAGCAGCTTCAGAGATGCCTCAGGAACTCTCTCCAGTCGACAGGAACCACCGCCCATCATTCCTCGTGGCTGGTTTTGATCTTTGGGATGAGCGTTTGAAAGGCTAATTTTTAATCTGGAAGGACTAGTGGGCCGCTTCCCTGGCTCTCGGCATGATCCCCAGGCCTGTAATGGACTGTCCCCCCAGGACACAAGCCTTCCTCACGGCCCAGCACCCCCCTACAGGGCAGGGGCTGGGCCGGCCTGAGCGCTTCTCTAATG
>OMKP01083187.1:4392-19245 GCA_900302375.1 Bathygadus melanobranchus | reverse complement strand
CTATTTAAAGCCCAAGAAGGTCATAGGTCAGCTTGAAGGTCCTTCAGATTGAACAGAACAGCTCTCTGCTCATAGGAACCTCAGCTGGTCGAAGGACTCAAAGAAACCACAACACCAACCTGCAACAACCTCATCAAGATAAATACTGGAGCTTAAACAATCATATATATGTTGTCTCTGTGATTCCGATGTGTAATTTTTATTTAAAACTAATTTCTTGTTCCTGTTGTCTTATTTCCCTTGTTAAGAAAGGGATGCATGCATGTTTTGCATGAAAAGCACTCTATAAACAAAGTTTGATTTGATATATAACCCAGTCAAAGAAAGTCTTTAGACCTAAGTCCATTGAATTCAACTCATGCACGAATTCATGCAGATAAAGGCAGTCTAGGAACTGATATAATATTCATACAGCTGGTAGAAGTGGTCTAGGGTTAGGCCCAGGACATCGTAGGAGGATTATATATTATATATCATGGATCCTGTCCTCACCGATCTGTTTGGCGACGGAGTAGGCCTCGTCAGAGGAGCTGGCCACCATGCCATCAGGGACGGAGATCCCCGCCTCCTTCAGCAGGCCGATGCTCATGTACTCATGCAGGGAGAGACCCCGCTGCTGCTGATGCTGTTGGCTGCCATGGCAACCAAGGAGACCAGAGGAGCCACCTAGGACCTGGGGGAGGAGGAGGGTGAGGCTACTAAGCAAGTTGACATCGCAGATAAGACTACTTTGCACATTTTCTTTGAGATGAGAGATTTCTTCATTGATCCCGGGCCGGGGGAAATTGTTGCTGTTACCCTTTTTCGCCTCAAGATAATAGAATAAAGAGCATAGAGTGTTCCTCCATTATTTTTCTGCACAGCAGCACAGTGCTGATGTGCGTGCACGTGGAGCTGATGTGCGTGTGCACGGTGCTGATGTGCGTGCTGCACGGTGCTGATGTACACGGGCACAGAGAGGTTTTAGTGTGATCACTGATTCCAGTTAGCTCTGGGGCATTCCACTATAAATGATCTCATACAACGGTATGACAATATAACAATATAACATAAGAAATAGCATGCAAGTGCAAGAAGTAATATACGAACACACTTCCTCATATTTTTGGTCGTATCTTGTTCTTATTTTGTTAGTACCCATTGATTTCTGGGTTGATTGATTTCTGGGATTCACCAATGTTTTCTTATTTTTTGTAAAATTAGGTACAATTTTACGAGTGGTCGAGAGCACTTACCAAGATTAGAAAAAAAACCCATCTTGTTTTCAAACATAACTTACATTTGAGCATCTCTCCAGTTCCTGGGTATGTGCCGGAGTATTTTCACACGGCACAACACCTCCCCTTACACAGTGTTTACACGCCTCCAATGTATGATCAAGTGGGATTCATCACTCAGCACGCCTGGATAAGAGCCGATTTGGATGGTAAGAACGTTTGGTGCATCTGGAGGTGACTTCTCTTATGTTTTCTCAGAACATAAACAAGAGGAAAGAAGGAACTGAAGACAATGTTGCTACATGAGGACCAATGTGTTTTTTTGGCATTAATGTCAGCACAAAGTTACAGTTTTGCAATGTGTAGCCATCCCACCATCTGGGTTGCATAACACTGTTGCTTCATAACACTGAGCATCTGTCCGATGAGGTTGCTGTGAGGGGAACTTACTCAGCTATACACGGTGCCACTACACACACTTTCCTGGGAATTACTTCCATGATGCATTGCTTCACCCACCCCACATCCATACCAAACCCTTACTAACCCTACGTCTCGAACCTCTGTAATTGATCTGTAATTGACAGACATTTATCAATTACTATTTCCAATAAAGTAACTAATTGTAAGCATCACTAACCTAATACCTAAATATAACCTTCTCTAACCTTTACGTGACATTACATTTAGAGCATTTGGCAGACGCTTTTATCCAAAGCGACTTACAATATGTACATTTGTTGAAAGAGGGAAACAACAATATATCTGGCTGGACATTTTTTAAATCGCACAGATTTCGCAACATATTGAACATCAACATCCATGAAATAAACCCACTATTTATATGCATGTTACTGTGAGAAGGTTTCAACTCTATATGGTTATGCGGTTTACATTCAAACGTACAGCTGGTATTGTTGTTGTGACATGTTCTAGCTTGTAGAGGAGTGGTGATAACACAAAACACTGACAACAGTCACGGCTCAAATGACGATCTCAAGGCCCCGGACAGCAGCTCATAACTAAAAACGAATAATCATAATTAATCATAATTATAATACATTTTACGGCGAGGTTTGACAGAAGGGCCGTCAAACAGGCCAGTGACGTCACTGACAGCCGCTGTTGGAGGTCACCAGACAACAACGGTAACTATTGAAATAATAATATGAAACATTATTAACTGTCGTCTCAGACAGCAAATGAGTTGTTATACACGTTTAAACGGACATACAGCAGTAATACTACCAATGAAGTAGCTGTGTTGTCTTCCTGGACTGTGACAGCCGAGCTAGCATTAGCTCTGGTTAGCACGCCAATGTAAATTCAATGGAGAGTGAGCTAATGTCAGGGTTGACCCTGCTCCGTTTTACGCCCAGATTCTTGCAGTCAGGGAAACCGCAACGAACTAATCGACACGTCTACTGAAAGCCAAGACCCTCTACTATTATTTCGGACCCATCTCACCTTAGAAGCGGAGGTAATAGTGGTCTTCGCCCCGGAGTTTCTCAGGCTGGCCGTCAAGCGGCCACAGATCAGGGACGCCGCCATGTTTCCTCTGCTGCAAAATCACCTAGTGCGCCTGCGCAATGAGACGACCACTTGGGCAGATATTCCTCTCTACGACCCAGAGCTCAGCAACAACGTTCCCGATTAAACATAAATACATAGATTAATATGTGATATATAATATGGTCAGCTTGATAACATAGTACTTAATTAATCCCTAACGGAAAATGTGGACGTCACAGCAGAAAGTACAGACCAGTAGCAGAATTGAAGAGATTAACATTTACACAAAGTAAGAATACAGCTACACAATTATACAGAAAATATGTCCATATATACATAATAATAAAGAATACATTCCACACTAAAAGAAAGAAAGGATAACGAGCCTGAAGCATATTCAAAAGTTTATTTACAAGGTTGAGTATGTACATACCTATACATTAAAGGAAAAGATCTTGGGTTTGTTTCTTGGAGCCACAGACTGCATTACACTACTGAACTGAAGTACTGCTGCACATCTCACACAGGACACATTCAACGTAAAACAGCTGCTACACTAACATTGGGGTAACAATAGGGGATTTATAAAACACAAAGTTTGCATCTGTCTGCATTGGGAGAAATGAATACAGATACACACTTAAAAATCTGGAGTGACTGGATGTTTTCTGTGGAGATTTGGACAGAAATGAGAAAATCAGTTCAATAGATGGTCAGCGATGGAAAATACAGAGTGAGACTCAAGAGGGGGAGACTTAGGGAAACACCTGGACACACACACACACACACACACACACACTCAATCAGAGTCACTGCTGCTGCTGGAGGAATCCGTAGACATGGCCTCCACCTCGTCCTCGTTCTCCTTGTTGTGACCAGGGGGCTCCAGACCAAAGTCGTTGCCATGGTGAGGGGGCAGCATCCCCACGGAAACATCTGAGGACTGCCAGGGGTACTGGGGTGTCAGGACGTCTGGGAAGGGGGCACAAGTTTAAACATTAACAATGTGACCAGTTCTGTCTTACCATTCTAAACTTTAAGAAGAAGCAGCTTAATACAGGGCAATATAAACCATACATGGGATACAAATCATAGAGGGGGTGCAAATCTGTATCAAACAAACATTTTCCAAAGGTCCAAATTGTATATATGTGTGAATTGTTTTCTATATTCACGGTTTCACCCAACAACCCTGTATAGAGTTAAACTGGCGCAGGACAGACTGGTGTAAATGGGACGCTCTCTGACTAGCCTGACCTGGCAATCTCCCAGCAGCCAGTGCGTCGCCTGGCAGATGTCCGTTCACACCATTGGTCGGCAGGTTAGCCATGTGACCCAGCAGTCCACTGCGCATCTCCATGTCCGTCGGATACGGCCTGCGAGGATCACCTGGTGTAAACAGGATTACACAAACCGGATTAATAACCTGGTGCAAACAGGGTTATATAAACCAGTTTAATAATGAAATGTATAAAAAGGATTTAACATGTCATCATTGTACAGAGCAAAATATCTACAAATATGTTCCACAAGCAGATATGGTGTCATTGAGGAAAGTCTGTGCTAAAGTCAAATAACCACCATAGGTACACTGTGTGTCTCTACGCCGGTGATTGCGCTTCTTATGAGCGTAGTGTTCAAAAAGTTACAAATTCAACATCATCTGGTGATCTTCATAATGTGAAGATGATGTGTCGTACAAAACTAGTTATAATCATGAATGAGCAGGAAACACAGGAGAGAATAACAGTGATGTCCTCTGTGGGCTATGCTGGCTACGTAGACGTACCTACAGCAGCTATATAACACATAGGTATTGTTTTGCCCTAATAATTCGGTCCAGTATTATGGTTCTGGTGGGGACTGTGGTACCTGGGAGCCAGTTGAGGGGAGCACACACAGCGTTGCTGGCACTGATCCGGTGAGCGTACTTAATGAGTTCCTCCGACGAGATGCTCCCTGCAAAACACACCACCACTTCAGATCTCAGGGATTATGGGTAAAAGTCACACAATAAGCTTATCTCTCATTGGAGGAAAAGCAGGAAGTGAGGTGGATGTGTGCCAAGCTTACCCTTCTTAGCTTTGTCAATAGATTTCAATTTCTCCTTTGCTTGATACACAGCCGTGGCCTGACAGAGAGAGAGAGAGAGAGGAAAGCAGGATAATATAGTTGTGTTGAATAAGTAGTAACTGCCTGGCAACTACCTCTATTTACTGAGCTACTGACCAAGCAGTATTAACAATATTAGCAGTACTAGTAGTATTTACAATTCAGCTTCTTTCATCCAAAGCGACTTATGGTGAAGACCGAGGACATGGGAACCTTATGGGTGGGAGTAAAACCTTAACCAGTCTGTCTTGTAGTAGAGCTAGTAGCAGTGCTAATAGTAGTATATAATAGTACTAGAAGTAGTAATACAGTAGTAATCGAGCTAGAAGCAGTGGTAAGACAAGTAGTAATAATACTACCAGGAGTACCAGTACTAGTAATAGTAATAAAGTATTTGTGATACAGTAGTAGGAGTAGAGGAGTGAGTACTCCTAGTACTACCCACCAGGATGTGTTCTGCCTCCTTCAGCTGTTTCTGGAGCTGCTGGATGTCGCTGTCTCTCTTCTCCACCTCCTTCTCCAGGAGGAGCATCTCCTCCTGAACCCGGCCCTGCTCCCTGCCCACCTCCATCAGCTCCTGCAGCTCCCTGTCCCTCTGGACCAGCAGATCTAGGATCTAACACACACACACAGTCTAGTATTTACCAACATCTGACGTTGCACACGTGATGCTCAGATCAGACCCATGATGCCATACCTGTGTATCCTCGCCTGCTTGCGGCAGTTTCTGGCTTCTTGATAAGGCCAACATTTCTATCAGCTCCCTAAAACAAAAGAAACAACCGTAAATCATGCTGGGAAAGTATTTTCTGTGTTGTAATTGAAAGTCTATCAAAGTCTTTCAAGCTGGGAGGTATTTGACTAATGGACTAAAGGAGATGGATCACTGTTTGTACACTATTCTAGATAGGAGACAACGGCAAACTTCTTAGACAAGGAGTAAATAATACATCTCAGGCTTGATCGGCGTGTTTTACCTGGATAAAACTTCCAAATCATCCAAAACAGACAACAACCGCTCTTTAGTTGCTTTTTCAGCCATCGCCATTGATGCATTTCACTTCTACGCATGTCAGGAAATCTGGTTGCCAGGAAAGGAAAACAGGACAAATCAGCTGTTGATATAAACTCTGTTCTGAGTAGCGACGCCTGCTGGCTGGGAGTTTCAGTATGTTTATTACAAATGTTATTTAATTTTTACAATAGAAGCAAGGTATTACAGGATATTGCCTACACAGTCCGCCCATGCCACTGTATAATAAAGAGTATAGTGCAAACGTTAAAGAGATTATGGGTAGAGATTATGCGTTATTTTATGAAGACGTGTTTCGGATTGAACGTTGCCAGTTTTTCAAACCCGAACCTGATTCACATTTAACGAGATACCGTCATGAACGATAAAATGTTTAGATTGATCACAAAACCCTGCGAAATCATCAATCATTAAGATTGGTTAAGTCTTACATCTCTGCTTAAAGCGAATAAACGCCGTAACCGCGTCTCATTAAAATTTTTGAGAAAATGAATCTATGATTCTAAGACGAAAAAGACCCAAAAAAAAGTGTGATACTAATATATTTCTGGAAATAAAAACGCATTTTCCTTATTGAGAACGATTCTAAATGTGTAAAACTGTATACAATAGCTCATATTATATATTTAGTGGCAGATGTTTCGGCCTCAGTGCTCTCCATAATAGGGGGATATTGTGTCCGCGAGGCAACCTCGTGTAGTCCTCCAGTGGTTAGTGCGCACATACACAACTCGGAGAGGAGTTGCAGAAAACCACAACCCGGCCGCAGACCGTCTAAGTTTCCTGTTATTCTTTTGTTCTAATTTGTCGACAAATAATCTAATTTGACGATGGTTAAGGTGTCTTTCAACTCTGCCCTGGCGCAGAAAGATGCGAAAAAGGATGTCGAGACGCTGATCCCAGAAGACGATAAAGTAAGTGAAAATGGTGGAAGCGACACGATTAAGTCAACAAAGACCAAAAGGAAACAGTTTTAACTCGCGATTTGATTCTGCTTTCATTTTTGTTTTAGGGTATTTCGTCAAAAGTACACAGTAGTATTGCTCACTCGAATATCACCACGAACCTTTATTTTGTACATGAGGAATATTTCGTCACTGTTGATTTATAGAACAATGTCGATGCATAAATGGAAAATCTATCTATTTTCTTACCGATATTAGCACATATGCGTCGATATGTTTTGTGTATTTATGTATTTAGTTTAGTTTCACTTACCCTCATAGATGGATTTTGTGCAAAGAAAATAAACACTACAGTGGTTAGGGTGTTTGGCTCTCAGCCGAAGGTTTCCGGGTTCGATCCCAGTGTCCACAGTCTACCTGTAGGCATCCTTGAGCAAGATCTCCCCTAACCCCTACCTACTCCTTAATGCCATGTATCTCAACTCATTATATCTCAATTTGGATACCAATTGGAAGTCAATTACTAAATAGTAATGAACTATTAGAAACTCTCAGCAAACCACAACAAAACAAAGGTGTCGGTTATTCATATAATTCAATGTCTAACCTCAGTAGATAGTTAACTTGGCATTTACTCGTGGTCAGATATAGATTGTACAAATTCAATTGTGTCAATTCAAGTGTGTGTGATCTCAAGTAGTCGTGTAACAAGGCCAGTTTCTCTCATCCTTCTGTTTTGCTGTTTTTCCTGCATTATATTTCCTGTCAGGATGTTCCTTATTGGCTACTAGCCAGGTCGAGGCCACCCTGATTGGCTGGGATGTATGAACTAGCCAGCAGGAAATAAGAAATTACTCAATAATAAGGTTATTAGTATTAGTAACCTTACATTATGCTCTGTGTACCGTTGTGGTTATGTATTACTAGTTATCACGTTGTCACTTCACTTTACAAGCTATGATTATCGTATTCTATAACTTCTTGCAACCTTCTTGCTTCTTGCTACCAGATTTATTTAAATAAATCCTGGTTTAAAAGAGTAACTACAGCCAACAACCATCAGCCTCATATTAACACCATCGCCAAATAAGAAGCAGCTTATCTGTAAGATAAAATTTACCACTGTAGTTGGCCTCTTAAAGGTTACGGAAATGTACAAGGCCTGTGGTCAAGTCTGTCAATCATCAAGTGCTTCCTGTTACCACCGACTGTGTCTGGACCACAAAAGTTTCACTTGAACACAACGCAAAGACTACATTTACATTTAGCAGACGCTTTTATCCAAAGCGACTTACAAAAAAGTAACACATTTGTCGAAAGAGACTACCGCCAACGGCCAACTAACTAACTCTCCATACTAGCATTTACATTTACATTTAGAGAACCTAGCAGGTGACTGTAGTCTGTATTCATCATTCAAAAAGGGAAACAGGAAGAACTGGACTGGAGGATATACAAACCATTGTTATGATACATACATGAAACAAAGCACCATTTGCCTACACTTTCACATAACCACTTAGATGGGTTTAGCTACGTAATATAGCTAATCGAGAACATGTCTGAAGTTGAAAAAGGAGAAGAACCTTTAGACCTCTTGGCAAAAGTAACTTGTTGCTTTGCTCACTTCCGATTCTCTTCTTGTTCACTTAGTGATTTCTCTCACCAACTGATTGCGACATGCTCAATTGGCTGGAAAATCCCAAATCCAACGACTAGTGCCAACGTTGCGGGACACACCTTAAAAACTAGTGCCACAAATGGCCTGTGTGTCAGGGCCTTAATATGATATAAAGAAAGGGCCTTAATATGATATATAAATGCTAACCCTAACCCTAATATGATGATATCTCCAAGAGCACTGCTAAACATGTCTCCACATTCAGATGGGCAGGATAGTCTTGGTTAGGGTGTTCCCAGGCCCAAAGGTTCTGAACAGGAAGGTTCTGAAGAGCGGCTCAAACTTCACCACTACTCCAGCAGATTTTGGGTTTAAAAGCAGCATTAATGTGCCCATTAACCGGACCAATTCATTTATTGGTTAAATGACTATCTGAACTTAACTATCCTAAACAAAAACCTGAACACAACCAGTTGAACTGCATGCTGGGAGATGGGTGTCTGCTGTGTGTTGTGGTGGTGTCTGAGACATGAGAGAGATTGAAAGGGATTATCTTCTAAGCCCCCAGACTCAGCTAGCGGGCGCCAGCGGCTAGCACCCATAGTAGGCCGTGGGATTAGCACGGCGGCCTAGTCCCCAAGCAGGGTTCGGGATTAGGGCACAGGCTAGACCAGAAGGACAAAACGACCTCCGTTCACCCTACCGTCACCCCACTCGGTATCCTCCAGTCAGACTTGGTACTCCCCAGGGCAGGCTGGCTCCTACACCAACACCTCCTCTCTGGTGACACTGAGTTCTTCCTCAGGTGCTAACTTCCTTAGCATAGCCTGCTGGAAAGATTATAGTCAATAAAGAGATGATGATGACCTAACATTAGCACAGTGCAAGGTTTGAAATATCATTAATTATTATTATTAATGCACAGGGTAGTTTGATACTTAGCAGGTATATTAATGACAGGGTTAATTTAGTCCCAACATAGTGAGCATTGGGTGATGTTAAAAGAGGAGGTGTCGACCTGAGACTGGGGTTTTGAGGTTATTCCACGCCAGACGGGAACACGCAACCGTCGCCACGTCTCCGGTTCAGCACTGGAGATCGTGTTTCACGCCGAACACTCCGGGCGCACGAAACCCAAGATTAATCACGATCGGTGATCTGCTCTGCTCTCCATGGTTACAGAAACACGACCTCATCCTCCAAGGGGAGGTTCTGCACTGGTCACTCCATCGGGGTTCCGTTGGGAACAGAACCACTTGTTCATCACTTTAGCACTAGGGACACTGCTATGTTCTGATAATGTCCCGTTTATTACGTAGTAGACCAGAGGTTCTCAAACCTTTTCATCTCGGGACCCGAGAGACAATTTACATTTACATTTAAGGCATTTGGCAGACGCATTTATCCAAAGCGACTTGCAAAAAGTACATTTGTCGAAAGAGGGAAACAACAATATATTGCTGATGGTACATTCAGGAAGGGTGCTAGGGATCCAGTATGGGAATTTCAGTATGTCTGTGGGACCCAACTACCGCGCACTCAGAAAACGCTCGAGCACACAAAACAACAATTCTGCTGTGCCTCAGTGTTCTGTGTGTTGTCAGGCCACGACCCACTTCTAACCTGGATCACGACCCATTTTGGATCCCGACCCATAGTTTATGGAATACAGATAGGTGACTTATTGTGCTACTGGGTGACTCACTGCAGGAGTGAGCACAGGAGGTGAAGTAGGTTTTCGTCTCATGTTTGGTGAAAAAGGAGAGCGGCCTGTAGCCTGTGAGTATTATGGGATGTGTCTGAGCTTGTTGTGGAACTTCCCTATCACATGTTGTCGAGAGAGGAGTAAGCGATAAGAAACAATGTCTCCACAGTGGACATGGCTGCGCAAAGTCCTCAAAAAGCACAAAGTACACACACAGACACACAGACACACAGACACACAGACACACACACACAGACAGACAGACAGGTGTATAGGCATGACGACCAACCAGCCAACTTGCTGCTTTCTCCTTCCATACAAATGGATTTCAGTTTTTACCTTGCTTGTTTTGTTTCTTTGTTACTTAGTTTTCAGTTTTTTTGAATTTGTTACGCTTTTCTGGGACCTTTCTGGGGAGTCACCACAGTGACTGTGAACACACACACATCTGTTTTGAAAAGCGAGTGTGTGTGAGGGAGTGCTGGTTAGGTTGAGCAGCAGCAGTACTCCCAGGCCCCGCTCCCTGATCAGGAATGTTCCAGCCCACCCTACCTATCGCCTGGGGTTACAGGGTCGCTAAGAACTCTGGGACAGCCTGGTGTACTACTGTCACGCCAAAGTTGTCCGACTGACTTCCGGTGTGCTGTTTGTGTGTATTTCCTGTAGGACCCGGAGGCGGTGCTGGCGGTGCGTGGGCCGTCGCGGGCATGGGGCTGGTGCATGTGTCTGGGCCTTGCCCTCATGCTCTCTGGCCTGGTGGTGGGTGGAGCCTACCTTTACCGATACTACATCCTGGAGGTGAGATAACCTACACACACACACACACACACACACACAAGCTCCACTGCCCACACAGTTTACTGGCTCTTGACTGTTGCAGAGCTAGTGGGATACACTTCTAAACAGCTATTTTAATGGTATATCCATTGGGGACACTTGGAAACGTGAGACATATCTGGTTTAATTGCCTTTTAGTTCGGCTAGTTTAGGGCTAGGGTTAGCTAACCCAATTCCTAATGTCTAATATTCACTTCACTTGGAAGCCACTTATTTGTCACTAGACACATGGAACCGTTGTTCGCATCTTTAGAGCGTGAATATCTGTTGAATATCCAATATCTTTCTAACTAAAAAAGGGGGTGGGGGTCAAAGAAAGGTCTAATAGTTCCAGCGAATATCGGCTAGTATTTTTTACTTGAAATGCCCATCCATAAACCCAACATGACTACACAACAATGTAATCTGTTGTTTTTTTTTTTCCTCTTGGGTTAACAATTTGACTTTCTTGTCTCTCTCTCTCTCTCTCCCCAGGAGGGCAGGGTGTTTGTGTGTGGGGTGAAGTATCGTGAGGAAGACTACATGGTTCCAGAGAATGATGGTGATGTGAGTCACGCCTTGCGTCCTTGAATGGCTGACTAACCTGTACCGCGCACTGTTATTGGCTGACTCCCCCGTACCCCGTTTCCTGATTTTGCTGATGGTCCTGTACCTTGTCTTGTGATTGGCTGACAATCCTGTACCGTGTGTCCTGATCGACGGACTGTCTGGTTCCGTGCGTTGTTATCAGCTGACTCCCCTGTACTGTGCGTTGTAACTGGCTGACTCCCCTGCACCGTGTGTTGTGATTGGCTGACTGTCCTGTACCATGCATTGGGATTGGCTGACGGTCATGTACCGTGTGTTGGGATAGATTTTGGTGAACCTGCCATCTAAGTACCAGATGCGCCAGCTGGAAGAGAGTGTGCGGGTGTTGGAGAAAGAGCAGGTGGCCCTCATCAATGTCCCCGTACCAGAATTTCAGGACAGCGATCCCGCAGACATCGTCCACGACTTCCAGAGGGTCAGAACACAAACAATACCTATGTTAACATTATATCATTAACCAGTTATCATAACATCTATTATATCATATATCATTATCTCTGCTATTATAACATATATTATATAATTGAACATTCTGTATTATAGCATATTATATCATCATACTATTAACCTGTTGTTATTGTAACATATTATATAATGTGTGTGTGTGTGTGTATATATATGTGTATATATATATATATGTATGTGTATATATGTATGTAATGTCTGTCTTCAGAGGTTGACTGCCTACCTGGACCTGAGAATCAACAAATGCTACGTGATCCCCCTCAATACCTCTGTGGTCATGCCCCCCAAAGACTTCCGAGAGCTGCTGGAGAACATCAAGGTAACCTCTCCTCCCCTGTTGTTACTGGTCCTCTCCCCCAACCTGTTGTTATGATTACTGGTCTTCTCCCCAACCTATCCTGTTGTTCATGGTTACTGTTGTTATGGTTACTTGTCTTTGGTAGAGTTTGTGGTATGGAATGACATGTGTTAGTATATTTGTGATGGCTGTATGTCATGGTTCTGTTATTATAGATGGGCTCATACCTGCCCCAGTCCTACCTGATCCACGAGGAGATGGTGGTGACAGAGAGGCTGCACCATGTGGACCAGCTGGGATTCTTCATCTACAACCTCTGTCGCGACAAGGACACCTACAAGCTGCAGCGCCGAAATCGCATCCTGGGTACTGCCATAGTCACTATTACATATACTACTACATCGTATACTGCATTAGTATTACAATGCTACTACACATACCGCATTAGTACTATAGTGCGTTGTTGTGCATTAATACTATATATCACATGCCGTGTGTATAGTTGCCAGTTAAGCTATGAGACGGTATAGAATATTTGCAAACCATTAACATTAATACAAAGTATTCCTAGTTCCTACTTCTACCCTAGCTTTAGCTCCTCTGTGTAACCTTAGCTTTAGAGTAAGTAGGGGAGGTTCTGAAGCCTGCTCCTCTGGTAAAGAGGCATAAGGAGGGGAGGTTCTGAAGCCTGCTCCTCTGGTAAAGAGGCATAAGGAGGGGAGGTTCTGAAGCCTGCTCCTCTGGTAAAGAGGCATAAGGAGGGGAGGTTCTGAAGCCTGCTCCTCTGGTAAAGAGGCATAAGTAGGGGAGGTTCTGAAGCCTGCTCCTCTGGTAAAGAGGCATAAGTAGGGGAGGTTCTGAAGCCTGCTTCTCTTGTAAAGAGGCATAAGGAGGGGAGGTTCTGAAACCCATTGCTCTGGTTTGTTTTGCAGGCATGCAGAAGCGTGAGGCACTCAACTGCCACAAGATCCGTCACTTTGAGAGCCAGTATGTGGTGGAGACCAGCATCTGTGAGCTGTAGACGCCACCCGGCCGCTTCCACCACTCGCATACTACTATGATGTCACTGGAGTGGAGGCTCCTTCAGATTATTTTAATCACACCTTTCTTTCTTCATCTCTGCTTCGCCTGGTGGTTGGTGTGCGTGAGGGACTCTTATTGTGAAGTTTAGGTGAGAGGAGGAGAGGGGAAGTGTGGGAGAAAGCGGGAGAGTTGTTGTGTACTGTTCATGTTGAGAGATCCACAGCCTGAGAATAGCGTGAATTTTATTTGATAATGGAAAAAAACTAACAATATAAAGCTGAACTTCCAAAATAAACTCAGCCATAGTAATTTAAGTTTTTTTTTATAATTGTAATCAAGATGTATTCATATGCAAAATGTATGAATATATATGTAAAATTATATATACATAAACTATATACTGTGGGTTTTTATTCACACAGAAAAAGTCAAATTCAATAGGTATGTTAAAAATGATGAGAGATTTTGTTTTGTACAATTGAAGCGTGTAGAGTGGTCACTTTTCTTCTTCTTTTTGTTTTGTAATTTACTGCTGTAGCTATTAACATATTGTTCATTAACTGGACAAGTAGCTTTTTATATCCTTTAAATATACAAACAGAATCCATAGCCGGTAGTTTGATAATTGTAAATGCAGCTATGATTTGTCTGTCTGCATTCATATGTGTTTCTCTATTATAATAACAATAACAATAACAATACTTGTCTTCACGATGGTCTGTAAACGCTGATTATACTTTTGTTTGTTGATTGAATAACTCCACGTGATGTACTAATGTGTATATATCGTCTCTGACACCAGGGGAATAAAACCAACGGGAAATCTGTAGTTTGCTCTTTTTCTTGTGGCGTCGCTTCCAAACGCACACCTTGGTTTCATCCTCGCTGACAATATACTACTTGTGGTAGTGCAAGCTTGAGAACTGCAGTGTTCTGTCGGTAGTACAGCACATACTGTATATACGTACATACAATGAAATGGTATGGCGGATAAAAGATTACAATGAAAATGTCCGAACTGTCCAGGTGTATGCAGATAACTGCAGTATTCTGTTGGTAGTATAGGCTCGAGAACTGCGGTGTTCTTAACAGCACAGAACGCCATTCCAAAGCTCTGTACAGGCTACTACTACTAGTAGGCCTACTACTGTAGCGAGGCACCACCTGTCATTGCTGATGTGATGGAGTCAGGGTGCTAATCCGAGCGTGATTAACCCTGCCTTGTAACATTCTCAGGCCTGGACCCAGATGAACATCATATTCCCCTTCTAAACTGTCGTACATTAGGAGAGAATTAATTCATCTTCTCTCCCAGGGTGCTGGGAGGAATTACTACACTGCTATGTATTCAGTTGCCAAAAAGTCTAATGAGGTTTCTTAGATACAATCCATTTCTTAGCGGACGAACACACACACACACACACACAGCAGTTGTCACCACATGGCTAGCATCACTTATAAATATGATTAGTAGCAATTGAGCAGCTAACCCAACATAGCTCTGTCACCGTAGCCTCTGTTTGCTTGACATTTGCAG
>OMKP01083185.1:0-26213 GCA_900302375.1 Bathygadus melanobranchus | reverse complement strand
GACATCTTGCTTTTCAATGAATGTCGCTTTAATGGCCTTTTGCCCCGCAACAGCCTCAAAGGAAAACAAAAAAGTAACACATTTGTCGAAAGAGGGAGACAACAATATATCGCTGAAGGTAGACTGCAATTAGAATAGAACAAGTTACAAGCATTCCTGGTTGCCAGGTCAATAGAGCAAGTTTACAAACTTACAGTTGCTAGGTTGACTCCTTACTGTACAACAGCAGGTAGCCAGGATAAGATGCTACACAAGCTAAGTGATATTTCAAGTGCTGGGACATACCAGCGTACAAGATCCTACAAAGAGCCAAGGCATACAAATATGGAAGTGCTAAGGATCCAGGAGGGGTGGGGTTAAAGTTGATTGAGGTCATTCCACCATTGTTGTGCAAGGACAGAGATGAGTTGTGATTTGGTTGTTGCTTGCTATGATCCAAAGTCCAAAGTCTTCAAAATATGCAGACGCGTCCTCAAAACATATCTTAAATATAATGAATTCTCACAGGTTAGTTATACAGTTACACGAGTAAAACAGAACAGAAAATGGTCATCCCAAGCCAGCCCAGCCTTATGCTAGGATCCCAGACAAGCCCAAAGAGGAGTGGATACACAACTGTGCAGTGTAGAATACATTGATTAAAATACAGCTACAAATTAATAGAACATTTGTTGAGAAACTACTAGCCTTGTGTAAGACTATAGTTAGGTACAGGGCAATTACAATATACTGAACAGGGGCCCAATTGTCTCACAATCCTATGGTTTGATATTTGCATATACACCATTTTAGTTTTTGTCTACTTTGGATAGCTCTACGTGTGTATGTGTCTCTGGTAATCCTCTGCACATGCTTCAGGCTTTGATGACAATACAAGTACCACCAGGCAAAATGCTTTAACTATGCAAACTTAGATGCTTGTAAGATGATGATTTTGCTTGACAACATATCAAATGATATGTTGTCAACATGTTCAAATGTTCTACATATTTAACAGTTTAAACTCATGTGCATTAGACCTAGTCATGTTTTTCCATATTTTCAATGTCCATGCTAAGCAATGTCACAGTGTCTTCCAAATACATCTAGATCATCATGTCAACCCAGTGGACAGTGTTAATACAGGAGTTAAAAGAAGGTATGAAAAGGCAGTATGTGTGGTCAGCAGGTGTACACACCCTACCAATTTGCATATATGCTTTTTTGGTCTACACGTAACCTTAATTGCTTAAGGTTCACAGACACTGTGACATATCAACTGAGGTGTTGGTCAAGTCTCTAAGTAAAAAATAATATAAATGAGCAAAAACATCTCAAAGGTCATCTTTTATAAGCCTGAACCAAACCAGATTTGGTTTCCAGAGACATAATTGCAGAGGTCCATGATGATCTTAAACTTTGTGAACCCGCTATAGCTATGATCTGTGAATAAAATTACTTTTGGCCAGTATATTTAGACAAAACCGGGACTAGACAAACTGTATTTTAAAAAGGCTCATGTCTACCTGTGATTTATTTGTTACATATTTGTTTGTTTCCACTTAAGCTGCCTGTCTGGTGATGATGGGTCCACTTGCATCTCCTTTGTCTCCAACAATGTGGAGATTGTGGCCAGTCGAGATTCTAGCATCGACAGCAAGGCTCGGGGCAGCAACAAGGTGAGACAGCTACTCAAATTACCAGGACTCCAATTTCTGTTTGACACGGATCTTCACAAAGCTGCCTGCGTTCATACTTCCATACTTCCCGGCCCCAAATGTACGCGAATCAATGAGCAAAGCCGGAAATGTAATCCGCAAACTCAATCTGCTCGTTGAAAATGAGTTGAAAAAGCGACATCATCCATGTCAAAAAAGATCATTCGGATGCACCGCTGAAAAATGCTTGGTGTATCGCAACCAACAGAAAATGTTGCAACATAAAGGTTCAGATTTTCCTTTCATTCTGGTGTCTGGCTGTCTCCAAAACAAAACACTGCGCCCTACGCGTACCTCCGCGGAGAAGGTTGACGTGTTGCTATCCTCTGGGAGGACTGCATGGTCTGCGCGGGCGAAGGTCCGCGACAGGCAAAAAACGGTGTGTATAGGTCTCTGCGTAGCAACGTGGATCTTCCAGGACCCTTTCATTCGTGCTGACGCCGAAGTCTAATTCAGCCTTTTAAGATCGCTTTATATCCTATATTGACATTTACATTTAGGGCATTTGACAGACACCTTTTTCCAACGCGACTTACAATAAGTACATTTGTCAAAAGAGTGAAACAACTATATATCGCTGCCGGTACAGTAAGATTAATTATACACAGTTACTTTCTTGAAACATTAGCTTGCTAATGAGCACGCTAACTTCATCCCGTTCCACAAATCTGTACAGCTTTTTTTTACAGCTCATAGTTTTCTGCCTCCATTGGTTCTGAACACACCAGCGAGTTTTCCAATAGCGGAATATCTATAAAGGTTTCTAGTTTCCTGGTTTAAGAGGAGATTCATTTTTATTTGATTGGATTTATTCATTAAACTTGAACCTCAAGCCTAGCAAGAACGAAGAGCCTGCAAATAACGGGTTGATCCTATTGTAATACTAATATCCCATATGCCATAATACTAATATTCCTCCCCATATGATTAGCGTTTGATTTCCTAAAATAATCTAATTGATTTTAAATGAGAGATGCTTATTGTGGGACAGAGACGGGAGAATTAAATATTAGGCCAACATACAAATAAATAAGTAGGCCTACTACATTTACCTGCAAGACTGTAAATCTCTCCTTCAGAAATAATAATAGATATAATTTGTTATTGATATATGGACCTCTAAACTACAAATGTAACCTTTGACTTGACTGACGATAAAGTTAGTTTGTAGTTGTTTTCAAATTTAGGGGTTTTGAGGAGACAGGAGTCAAGAAAAAAAAACCATTTGAGATCCTAATAATAACCGCTTCATATAAATAATGGGTTATAGGATTATCTCTGACAGGCTTTTTGTTTGCCACTTGGGTAGAGCGCCTATGGCAAAATATTGCTTTGAAGGGCGCCACACGATGATTTGAAGAACACGTTTTCCTTTCCTTTTTGGGTCCTTACCAGTTTGCACCTCTGTGCTGTATGTGTCCTTGTGTAGTATTAGTTCTAATTTTCTTTCCCATGAGTAATATGTAATGAAATTCGGTCTTAACTTGTTTTATTTGGTTGTTATAATGTGTTAAAAAAGATTGTTCAACTGAGAGAATTTGAGTAGACAAGTTCTCTGAACAATTTTATAGTGCAGCCCTACATCATAGCCCAACATCTCACCCTCCTGCATTTACATAAAACTCTGCACAAGTAAATTCTCACCTCAGACAGACCATAGTCTCTTGTTTTCCTCCGAGTTGCCCAAATCTAGTGTGACCTGCCCTTTTCCATGATTCAAATGTAAACTGCTGAAACACAATTTGTTTTCAATGTGTCCACACACACAATCGATTTTCTGTCTCTCTGTGCATTAATGGCAACAGTCAGCAATTCCACGGCACTTAAACATTACAAGGATTAACATTACAAGGACAAACATTAACCTTGCAGGATTTGGTGTGTTCATTTCTTTTGAGAATTAACATAAGCCTACATCGAACAAATCCAGGATGCCATTGATACAATACATAGCTACTATTGGTGTATGTTAACACAAATTGTTGATTGAACTCTTTTCTGCAGGTGAAGATTCAGCCAGTTGCCAAGTACGATTGGGAGCACAAGTATTATTATGGAAACCTGATAGCCGTCTCAAACTCCTTTCTGGCATATGCGATCAGAGGTGAGATTCCTGAAGCACATTCATGTGCAACCTTTGCTTGAGATGACCAAAGCCACAGTTAAATATTTTCAACCTTGCTTTTTTAGATAGTAGGGATAGCTGGTCAGTAATCCCCCCACACAGAGACTGTATAGTGTCAATATGTCTATGTATGCACGCCGGTAGAAAATTGCTATTGTGAGTGATCAGGAGAAAACCTGATAGTTGGCTGTGTTTAACACATTTGTATTTTCTCTGAGCTGTATGTATGTATTGTTATTACTTTGCAGTGTTCTTGCATATAATGCAACTTGCAATGAGTAGTATCTTTATTGCTATTGTCTGAGGTCCAAAATGTCCTCGATATTGTATTCTTTTTCTGTCCTTTTCCAGGAGCCAACAACCATGCTATGATCCGTGTACTGAGCCTGGGATCCGCCGATCGCTCCCTGCTTAAGGGCTTCACCGGGGCCGTGACAGACCTAGGGTTCGCCCACCTGGACTCTCCTCTCCTGGGCTGTGTGGACGAGGCTGGCAACCTAGTGGTCTGGCAGCTCACCTGCACCAGCAGCAAAATACTGTATCCTTTCATGTTGACAAATGACCATAACTTGAAGTAAAACGACATAGAGACCATAGAGGTTTATCAAATGCTTTTATCCTTATACCAAATGTAACACTATTATGGGCCAATAAGGGCCAGTAGAGTAGCACATTAACTTTGATTTAGCTTTCTTTAGAAGACAAATATACGTAGAGAGGGTAACTATAACCTGCTTATTTAAGACACATTTTAGATCAATTATGCACCCATTTAATGTAATATATAGAGGCTCTTTCCATGTTTCATGGTCTTGGTTTTGGTTAAGGTATAAAGATTTTATGTGTTCAAAGCACTCAGAAAACTCACAATAATCACAATGAGAATACAATGTGCTGGTTTGCTTCTTTAGCTCCCTTAACCCAAACACTCAGTGACCAGGTGGTGATCCACATTAGGAGGCCAGAGGACACCCCCCTTAACTCCCACCGCCGCCTCATCTGGTGCCCCTTCATCCTGGAAGACAACGAGGAGAACCAGGAGGACACCAACCAGACCCTGGCCCTTCTTCATGAAGACAGGGTCTGTGTTTATTTTTCCCCATCCTTTCCATGCTTAATACAATCCCTACGCATCTTTTGCTCTTGTGAGAATGTGTTATGAATTGGGTCATGTGATTGCCTGTCCCTCCAGGCTGAGGTGTGGGACCTGGATGTGTTGCGGGCCAACAACGTCAGCTGGCCTGTGGCGGACTCAGATCTAAAGGATGGCCTCATCGTTGTCAAGGGACACACTCAGGTAGAGCACTGCTGCGTCCCCAGAGGCCCGTCAGACTGCATTTGTTGGCTTACAGTGTTGTATGTAACCCTTCTATTATTTTGAAATTCATGGATTCTTCAAAACAACCGAAAACCATGTTTACGTTTCTGCACCTCCAGCGAGTCAGTGAAGGTGCCCTGTCTCCAGATGGAACTGTCCTGGCCACAGCTAGCCACGATGGCTTTGTCAAGTTCTGGCAGATTTACATAGAGGGTGGGCAAAACCAACCCAGGTAAGCGAGAAACAAGTAGAAAATCCAAGATGTTTGGTAATATTTGGCATTCAAACATTAAAGTTAAATAACGATTGACATAATACATGAGTCTCTCTGCTTACGGATTAATGCTGTGTTTTTTTGCCAGGTGCCTCCATGAGTGGCTGCCCCACGGTGGACGTCCCCTCTCTTGCCTGCTCTTCTGTGACAACCACAAGAAGCAGGACCCGGAGTGAGTACGCAGTACCGCCGTGGACGTTTTGGTCTCATTTGTCCCCTTTCTTCCAACCCTTCTCCCAACGCCCTCTTTCCGTCCTCCTGTCTGTTTGCAGTGTTCCGTTTTGGCGGTTCCTGATAACCGGAGCGGATCAGAACCAGGAGCTGAAGATGTGGTGCACAGTGTCATGGACATGCCTGCAGACCATCAGGTTGTCGCTTCTCCTGCCATCGCTATGCAGCGCTGTGCTCTCACCCGTTACTTTTGAGTACTTCTTAAAGGTATAATGACATGCTTATACTTATATTTATACAACATTTCCTTGGACTGTTTTGCAGGTTTTCCCCTGATCCGTTTAACTCGACGGTTATGCCCAGCCTGAAAGCCAGCCTGGACCTCTCTGCCAGCTTTCTCATTCTCACGGACGTACAGAGGAAGGTTGGTCAGATGTTCACTATAGAGCCTTGTGTCCCAATTACTCTTATTGGGTGCACCTCTTGGTGTGTCCTTCCTTGCATCAAAACTAGTATGAAAGATAAATTCCCCTTGTAAATGGACTGCGTTTATATCCCCTTGTTAGTTATCGTAAGGCAACATTATAGCATGGCGTCAGGAATAGAAAACTAGGGCTGTCAATCGAGTTTCAAATATTGAATTGATCGATTAATTTCATTATTGTCCATGATTAATCACAAATGAATCACACATTTTTAATCTGTTCAAAATGTACCGTAAAGGGACATTTTCCAAGTGCATCTCTTATCAACATGGGAATGGACAAAATATGCTTGCTCTATGCAAATGTATGTATATTTATATTATTGGAAATCAATGAACAATACAAAACAAATATTGTAAATGGTAAATGGACTGCATTTATATATTGTCCAGAAAGGTACTGCATTTAGCATGAAAATATGCTCAAATCATAACAACAAACTCGTGTCGGCTAAATTTGACATTACTTAGTAATATGACAAAGTGTCTCACACAATGTAGTGGGCCCAAACTTTTATATTTTTATTTAAGCATAAACCCAAAACAACTCATGGCCACCTCAAGCACAAGAAACAATGCGTCTTAGACTCCTTGTACGACAGCAGCGTTGGTCAGCTAAATTCCCTATTACTTCAGTATAGATCAAAGATCACTTGCACAACTGAACCGTGAGGGCAGGCTCATGAAGATTGGCGTTTCTACCGTGGAGACGATGATTACGGTTTCTGCGAATGATTTCTTTGACCTGGGGCGCCGCATGATGCAACGCGCCAAATAGATCGCAGTCAAAAAAAAACATCTTCACTAGTTGCTCCTTTTGGGAGATTACAACCTTGTCGATGGAAGTGCTTAGAACCAGGATATGAAATCCAACACAAGTCCGCCATTACTAATGGCGTTAAGTTAAATTAAGTGCAACTTTTGTCCCACACGTTCAAAGTAATGCAAGCCCCTGCCTGCACGTGAGCCTTCCCCCACACGATATACACCTGCACTAAAAAAGATGTCAAACTAATTTGCGTTAAGGCATATAATTACTTCCAGCCTTTGTTTAATCTGGGGGTATTTCCACCCAATCCACTGCATACATGACTCCCCTCCACCAGGTGCTGTATGTGATGGAGCTCCACCAGGACCAGGAGAAGGGCCGGGCCAGCTTCACTGCGGTGTCAGAGTTCCTGCTCACACACCCCGTGCTGAGCTTCGGGGTGCACGATGTCACGCCCAGCCGACAGAGACACACGGAGGTCCTCCCGGCAGAGGAGGAGAGCGAGAGCATGACCACGGGTACGCACAAGAACCAACACACAAGCTCTTAATTAATGCATGGAATTGAACAGTGATCACAGTGTTCATGCACTGTTACGAATTAAAATGTTTAGCTGTACTAATTACCGTAATCACAATCCATGATTAACGTATTACAAAATGTATTAGTTGTATATGTTATGTTAATTTCTATGTTTTGGTTTTCTAGAGGGTAACCAGGGAACCACAGAATCCAAGTCTGGGATTCAGATAAAGCTATTCTGTGTTCACACCAAGTGAGTCATTTCCAATGATTAAACCATTTATAAATCAGAAAATGAATCTTTCGACATGTTGCACAGTAGTACAAAAGATCCTTCCTACCAATGAACTTTCTAATTATGTTTTGTAATGCACACACATTTTTACAGGTCTTTACAAGATGTCCAGATCTGGTTCCAACCCAGGATGGGTTCAAACCTAGCCCTCTTTTTGCCCCATTCTGACTCCCAGGACGGTTTTGGTAAGTTGTGTTTGAGACACTTTTATCAAGTGTCTATTCTGTTTGTCAAGGTGATATTAGACTGTGTCTATTCCGTATTCATGCGTTGGAATTCTATCAATTAACTTTGCAGACGATTTTGGACCTCTCAGGGACAAGTCTAATCCTCGCTTCTCCCACTGCAGGTTCCTCAGACCACTTGAGTGACCAGAGCTCAGACAAGGACTCCGGCAGTGGCTCACAAAGTGACCTGAGGAAGATCCCGACGCTTCCTGCTCCCACAGACTTCCTGTCCATGTCAGATGCGGCTAGTGTGCTCATGCCCAAGTTAATGACCCCCGATGCCTTCATGACCCCCAGCACCTCGGTATGGACAGCCAGAGTTATCGAGCAGTTATCTTGATTAACAAACGAAGGATGGTATTTTCCTTTCCTTTCCTTGTCTTCATCCACTTGTTCCTTTGCTTTATCTATTTATCCTCTGTGCAAAACTAGTCTTAAGGGAGTATATATTGACAATATATTGCATGTATTTTCACTCTTTTCACGTCTTTCCGTTGCATTGTTCCTGTGCGCCTCCCCTTCTGGCTGAATTCATCTGAAGGCAGTATAACTGACTGTTCATCTGCATCTCCACCAGGTCCCGGCCTCACCCGGCAGCAGCGCCAGCAGCCTGACTATTGTGACAGCCATCAGCAGCAACTCGGACTCCACAAACAGGTATGTCATTTGTCATTATTTTGGCCTCGTAAGACTGATTTAAAATAAAGAAAACTAACTGACTAAATAAAATAATGATGATTATTATTATTCAGTTTACACTTAAATGATGCTAATTATATGTGTAGCTCTTATGATATAAATCTCTCTCAAAGTGCTTCACATGCCCTTATTTCAAGACATCCCCTAATGGCTGGGAGTGCAACAGGTGGCAATTTTAGGTCAACCTATAGTTGTAGCTCCTTGATATAGAAAAGTATTCTCACTCATGCCCACCACTCATGATTTCCTGCTATTTTGGTGGGTCCTCCTTCAAGGCTTTGAGGTTATTATTCTTTGTTGCAGAGCTGTAGACGATGTGGGTCAGAGCCCAATTAGAACAGAGAACAACAACAACACCAGCAGCAGTAGCCTGGCCCTTTCCACCTCCACTGGGAGCCCAAGAGCTGCCTCCATACTGCTCCCTGGACTGGAGAGCCTGCCGGTAGGATAGCTCACTACTCTCTCGTCCTTGTGTTACATTGTGCCCTATAGGGACGGCATTCTGGTGTTCATTTAAACCGTGCAATGCACAGCTTTATTGACTAGTAAACCAGCTTGGATTAATTTCCTGAATACAACCCACCTGCCTCCTCTCAGATCTTGGCTTCCGTCAGTGGGCCTCTCTCTCTGGATGGTGCTCAGGTGCTCGATGCCCCGCTCCTGCCTCACCAGGCCTCTCCGACTAGAGCCCGCTCCCCCGACGTCATCTCCTCTGCCTCCACCGCCATGTCCCAGGACATGCCCGAGATCGCCTCCCAGACCCTGCAGCTTCAACGTGGCATGGTTTCTGTCCCGGAGCCCTTGCCTATGCCAGCCCTGCAGGCAGACAGCATGGCTTCTGCAGCAAACGCACTGCACCTTCTGACCTCGCCACGGGGATCCAACAGTAACAGGTGAAAATGTATTTCCAGGCGTATACATCGGTTGACCACTGACAAGTGAACAGTTTGTAAAGCCTGACAAGGGAAAATCTTGCAACATAAAAACCTAGGCACTCAGCAACTGATCATGTATTGTAAATGCTTGGGTGTCGTGCCAGATGTAACTTACAATTTGAACCTATACACACAGCCTGTTGCCGTTGGAGCGTGGAGGTGGAGCGGCTTCTGTGGGTGGTGCAGTAGAGGTGGACACTCTACTTAGCATCACCCCTTCTCTACTGGAGAACGCCCTGTCTCAGGAGAACGCCGGGGCAGGCGGGGGCTCTTCCGACGGCAGCGTGAGTCACACACCGTGGCCAGCAGCCCCTGATATCACCAGGGAAACCAGAAATAATCTGAGGGACAACGGACTGGCCGATTGGTAAGTGTATATAGACAAACACAAAATAAAGTTGTTTTTAAAGGGAAAAAAAAAATCCAACTGATGTTGCAATGGGGCGGCAGTAGCTCAGGAGGTAAAGACAGTTGTCTGGCAACCGGAAGGTTGCTGGTTCCATCCCCGGCGCCGCCTAGCTAATTGTCGAGGTGTCACTGAGCAAGACACCTAACCCTAACTGCTCCCGACGAGCTGGTTGTTGCCTTGCATGGTTGACACGACACGTCAGTGTATGAATGGGTGAAAGTGAGGCAATGTAAAGCGCTTTGGATAAAAGCGCTAAATACATAAGCCATTTACCATTTATTTATCTCAGTGCTTTACGTCTGTGCTCACCCAGTTCGAGAGATGAGCTGAAGGACCGGCACATGAACTCCCCCTACCATAGACGCTCGTATCAGCTGACACAGAATGACAGCCAGGACGCCAGTGCTGAGCAGAGGTAAACGTCCTTAGTACATGACGGGAGGACATGTGTGCCGTGTAGTCATCGCGGAAGCATGATTGTAACCGACGGTGACTTAAAGGTACAATTGCTAACATTCAGCCACTAGATGTCACACTCCCCCCTTCTATAACATTCCAGTGGTTGCCAGTTCATTGAACAACCCTTTCATGGTCGAGTGGAGTGAGACTCAGACATGGTAGCCGCCACTCTGTCAGTGATGACACAGAAATACCACATGGTACCAACGTCGGCATGCTATTTGCTCACAAGCCTTGTTAGAAGTGGGAACCAAACGTCAGCCGTCTTACATGGATAAACAAAACATGCATTTTGGACCCGCACAAAGATAATTGTGATTCATTCACAGTTATTATTTTCTTGCACCTTTCTCAAAGCTCTGTGGATGGTGATTTTTTTATTAATATTTGTGTCCATAAAAATGTTGAATCAGTTTAACCTTTAATTGGGTTGTGACGGCGATTAGTCCTAATGGGAAGAGATGCGTTGCACCAGATTATAACATCTTGCTGATTTCCATCCAGTGTCTGGAAAGTACATTTAAAATTCAAGGTTCAAAAACGAATGGAAATGACAAGGAAATGGTTATTAATATTATGGAAATGTTTGTTTTTCCCAGAGTTTATTCCAGTTTTCTAAAATTCTGTATTTTTGCAATTCATAATATTGGAAAATTCAAGTTCTAAAAAGGTATGTAAATCACATGGAAATTGTCTGGGTAAAACAAAATTAAAAGTAGGTTTTCAGAAATTCAGTATATTTGTAAGTCATAACATTGATCAGTATACATAGCCTTGGACAACAAACATTTTTTGCATGCACATTTGCCTGCATAAGTGTGTGGAGGAACACTGGCACTGATCAACAACAACAGCAGCAGTAAATCCTATGCCGAAGCTAGACAACCAGCCATCCATGTGTCATGGACTCGTGCAGTTATGTTCTTCAAGACTCTGCAGCAATAGGGACGTCTACAATGTGCTCCCTCATATTATTCCTCTAGAATACATAGTGTATGCTATATAAATGCCGTCGACCACATATTTTGCACTTATATTTGAACATAACGAGTACGAACATAACGATAACGACTTATATTTGAACATTAAGTTAACGAGGTAAAAAAAAAAGTAGATTTTAATGACCTGCTTTGTCTCCCTGGGGCCCTGTGCACACGGCCTGTATGAAGCCTTCGTGCAGGGCTTAACGTGCACTGCAGCGTTCTACCTGGTCTCACGGGTTGTGTCTTTGTTCCCTGGCAGTGATCATGACGACGAGGTGGCCAGCCTGGCGTCGTCCTCCGGGAACTGTGGCACTCGCTCCTCTCATAGGCTCCCTGTGAAGGAGTGGAAGACCTCCCCGCGAGGCTCCCCCAAACTCAAGAGGAAGACCAAGAAGGACGAAGGGTTCGTTGGTTTCTGAAAACATTGCAGAGTTTGCACTGCAAGTTGTTACAGCTCAAGATTATTCATTGTTTGTTAATTGATCGGATGTTGTTCAAATAACCGCTCCTGTGTCTCCCATCAGGGAGTCTTGTCAGTCTAGGCCAGTCCAGATGGATCCTGGTCAGGTAGGTTATTCCATGTGATCTCTCTGCCTTTGCTTGGCATGTGTGGGCTTGAATCACATCCCGCACATTCTGTTACATCTTATTGCGTAGACTGAAAAATACAATTTATTCCTTCACAATCTCTTCGCTCCAGCTAAGTATAATATGTCTCTCATACAAGAGGCAACTTAATATCGACCGCGTGTTTGAAACATGATGACTTTGAAATAACGTCTTCACTGCGGTGATATGAAATATTGGACGGTATTGATCATTCAAGTTTAGATCGATAGTGACACTTCTTTTGGTTTGCTCTAACAAAGCGTTCAATTATTCATGGCTGGAATGCTCTGCACGTCTACACACGTGTCATTCGTGTGTCATGATGATCACCGAAACTTCTAAACCACTAGCTAGTTCAAGAGGATAGGAGCTGTCAAGGTAGCAGGGGCATTTCCGTTTCAAGGCGTCTCTTATGTGTCTGCAGATGAATGCAGAGCTGCAAGAGGAGTTGCTGATACTGCTGCGTAGCCAGCAGAGGGAGATAGCAGACCTGCGTGGACACATGGACAGCATGCAGAGCTCCGTCATGGCCCACGTAGAGCACGTCATGGCCAGGCACCAAGAACAAGAGCGTATCTTTCATACGACCCTGCCATAATAACTAATGTCGTGGCCAAAGGATTTAATTCGACTTTCAGTGGGGATCTGAGATTCCAGAGCTGTCGTTGAATGCTTTTCGAAGTTACAAATGCCTGAGAAGATTCCCTCAAACCCCTTCTTGGCATCCATAAATGCACCGCAGTGGCACTATGTGACCAAGGTTTAAGAGGCCTTCATACCTTAATAGAGATGGAACAAACAATGACACAAGCTCAACTTTAATGTATGATCTTCAGTGATCTTTGCTATATTTTCCGCATGAAACACAATATACCCTTGCGGCTCCCCCAAGAGCCCAGTGTTTTTATAATTCAATTCTATACGTGCGCACATAATGTGTCAAGTTGGACCGCTTGTTCCTTTGCGTATAATGCAGTACCGCACCATGTGCCAGGGCTGTATTGCCATGCCAACGCGCGCTGTACAGTGTGCGGTTATGATGCTTGACTGTTGGTGGTGCCACAGAACGCAGGCTGGAGCGCATGCTGGTGGAGAGTCAGAGTCGTCAGGAGCAGCTCAGCCAGCAGCTCAGCCAGCAGCTTGGCCACGCCCTCACCTCTTCCCTGACCAATAGAATGGACCGAGTGCTGAGGGAGGAAATGAAGAAGACTGTCCCGCCGAGTAAGAGAGACATGCACATGCAATTGTTTTTAGAAGTTTGTAAGTAGGGACTTGTATGTAGATGTAGCGATGTAGTGTTACACCGAGGAGAATGGCACAACATTCATTCCTCGTTTTTGTTTTTATATAAATCTTCATCATTCTCTCTCCAGCTATCTCCAAGAGCCTAGAGCCTGTGACCAGCCAGCTGAGCAACACGGTCGCTGCTAAGCTGAGTGCTGTGGAGGCCACCCTGAAAGAGAATGTAACCAAAGTGGTCAAGTCAAAGGTGTGTGTGTGTGTGTGTGCCCGTTTTCATGTGTCATTCGCCGATATACTTGCAGCACTGCCTTCTTTCAGTGAAATGCTAATTCCTCTTCCTGGTTTACAGAGCACAACAGATGCTATTGGACGGGCAGCCACCGAAGCGCTGCAGGGAACCATCCAGACGGCCTATAAGGAAGCCTTCCAGACGATTGTGTTACCTGTGTTTGATCGGGGCTGTCAGTCCATGTTCCAGCAGATCAACGACAGCTTCAAACAGGGCACACAAGAGTGTACGTTCCTCCACGGTTATGTTATTTCAATGTTTTTTTGTGGGCCCTATTTAGAGAACGACACAATGCCATTGCTGTAATTTTAAAAGACCAGTTGGCATTCAGTGGACTAATAGTCCCTCATCACCACAAAAGTTGGACCCTGGTTTTTCTTTATATATATATATATTCACGGCCGTTGCCATAGTGATGGAGTAGCGTGAGCACACTTTGCACACGGCCTTGCGCCCTTGTTGGTGTGATTGCCAGGTTCACAGGCAAGTTCCATGTCGGAAATAATGCTAGGCGTGTTGTGCTAACGTCTAGCCCCTTGTGACGTGAGCTGAAATCCTCGAGGTAACCCCGCCTTCCAGCACAGTTGATAGAAATGAAGAAGTAGAAGCCGCATGCCATGCCTTTTCCAATCCATAATTAATAATGGATGTGGATGAAGGCCGCGGCGGACTGAGTGATGCCGATTTAGTAAATTCCTCCCTTTCAGAAGTCCCTCTCTTTGTTGTAGGAGCGGGACCTAAAAAACACCTGGGTGCTTGAGTTCAGGGTTTGTTTATTCCGAGTTGTACAGAAAGCTTTCTTTAGAAAACACAAGAACACTCTTCAATGCTGTTTCTGATTGATTTTGGGATTGTGGCGCATATGAGAGCAGCTGCTTATTGGGATGACCTAGATGGCAGTTGGATGTTCCCTGGGCAACATCCAAGTTTGTTTTGTCAAGTTGTGTCACTTAGCAAGAGTTGCGTGTGTAACTACGCTTCTATGAATACTGGAGGACAGCCAGAGGCAGTGCTTCACACCTGGGTTTGGCCACGTCACACATGTGCAGTCGAGAATTTGTGGTGCATGTCGCTAGTCACCTGTTGGTATATAATCACATGGGACTCTTAAACTCTGTTCCTACAGAATCTCGCCAAGGTTCTGAGTGACACAGAACCGTCATCCAGAATTCATAGAACTGCAGTTACATACTTAAGTAATTTCATTCTTACTGACCAGAGGCCCGTGTTTCACACTGGATGACGGATACCAGCAAGGTCACGAGGAACCACCAACCTCTTATTTAATCTGTTGACAGCCCTGGTAAAACTGCCGCTCCTATGGCACTGGGAATGGCAATGTCTCCTGCGCTGACCTGAGTTCAGCCTCTTTGGGAGGAATGCTAGGTTAGGCCACAGGGTAACTCCTGACCTGTACGAGCCCCAACGCATACAGGTTTCGGCTTAACTGATGCTTGAGCTAGAAGGAAAGCTGTCTTAGCTGATAGCCGCTTCACCTCAAAGGGGTATAGAGAGCACTCTGGCACCATGGCTAAGAAGGCCATGAAGGCTCCCTCAATGTTCTTGTGGGATGCAGGCCCTGGGCACCTTGTGACCGAACCATGTGACCCCACCGTTTGGTTTTTTCGGCCTGCAATTTCATCCTGCATTTCGAGAAGGTTCCATAGGAACAGAGCCCAGAGTCCCATGTGATTATGTAGGCTGGTCACGGGTGACTTTGTAGATATAAACACTTGACTGCACATGTGCAATGTGAATACATCCAGTTTGAAGCACTGCCTCTGGCAGTCAGTAAGAATGAAATGGATTAGCTTGTTCAAGCATTGACCCTTGTGTGTTTATGTTTAATCCCACTTGTGTGCTCTGTTCAGTTTATAGGTCAAGTTTGGATAAAAGCACTATATAAGTGTTTTTGCGAGATTGATGGGTTGACTTGATTGCAATGTAATAATGCAACTTTCTATGAACTGTACAATCCGTGTGTTGGCAATAGAACCTTTTAGTTTAGAATTTGAATAGTGAATATCTGTTAATATCTGCTGTTCTGTGCTCTACCGTTCTTTCAGACATCCAACAGCTAGAGTCTCATCTTAAGAGTAGGAAACAGCGAGAGCAGGAGGTACGAGACCCCGTGATTGGCCAGCTCCAGCAAATGATTGACAATGTCCAGAGTACCAACGACCAGCTGGCCAATAACGTGACAGCCAGTGTCCGAACAGAGGTCCAGCACCAGCTCCAGATGATGGTAGCCAAGTACGTATCACCACTACAAAGATAAATGGCATTAATGGTTAGCTTGCAATGTTTTTTGTGTCCGAGGTGGCCTTTGTTTAGGATTCAATATATACAGTTAGTATTGCCTGACTTGATGGCCATAATATAAATTGGGATTTTGTTATGACCAGCCTTATGGGTTTATTCATTATTATATGTGCATTTGTGTTTGTGGAGTAACTAAATCATACATATGATCAGGTCTTATTATACTCAAGCTTGAGATTTATATAAAAGCACCGCCTGGTCATTTTGGAGCACATTTTAGAATGACAGCATTGCTGTGGACTACAGCCTTTGTCAGTACGGCTGGCCAGCTGCAGCTCTATTGAACAGGTGTGTAGTGTGAAAGGCAGGAACATGCAGCACTTAACCCTTTGGCTAATGTACATGAATTCGATCAAGTCCCTTGATCCCATTGCAATTAATTTCCGTGGCCTCTTGAGGTGCTATGGATTTGTTTGGACCACAGAAAGAATATTGCACAAACTTGCTTTCTGCAAAACGTGTAACATCTTAAAGACAAAGACGACACCTCACTACAGCAAAGTGAAATTATTTCAAGTTGGGTAAGAGCCTGTGTACATTTAATGCAGTACTCCGGCTTTGACAAAACAACTCTGCTAACCTTGTTCTTTTCCTTCTGCCTTTTCTGGCAGACTGCTTCCTTCTGTCTTTCTGGCAGACTGCTTCCCTCTGTCTTTCTGGCAGACTGCTTCCTTCTGTCTTTCTGGCAGACTGCTTTCGTCCTCTTCCGCCTGCTCACGTGTGTCTTGTCTTCCCCCTACCAGTCTGCAGGAGTCCCTGCTGACCCAGGTGCAGCGCATTGTTAAAGGGGAGGTGAGCCAGGCCATGAAGGAGCAGCAGGCGGCGGTGACGTCCAGTATCATGCAGGCCATGAGGTCTGCGGCCGGCACGCCTGTCCCCACGGCGCATCTGGACTACCAGACGCAGCAGGCCAACATACTGCAGCTCCTGCAACAGGGCCAGCTCAACCAGGCTTTCCAGCAGGTAACGTCCACACCGCATTGATTCCCCAGTGAAAACACGAGGACACTACCGTACATGCATGCGTACGTGCATACGTCATCTAAATATGGTGGATACATCACTTTGTTCTCCATGTGACCCTGCTCTTTGCAGCTCTCTGCATTGTCACCTTCATCTGTTTTGTCCCTCCATGCCTCCCATTGTCCTGTTATTCTTCCCAAAAAAGGGTTGAGGCGCTAACGGTGTCACCTCTCATCACAGGCTCTGTCGGCGACAGATCTGAACCTGGTGCTCTATGTGTGCGAGACCATAGACTCCCAGCAGGTGTTTGGACAGCACCCCTGTCCCCTCAGCCAGCCTGTGCTGCTCTCACTTATCCAGCAGCTCTCCTCTAACCTCACAACACGCTCCGAGCTCAAGATCAGGTGGGTGGATATTGTGGCTCTTTTATATTCCCTGATGTTGTACAGAAGCCATCTTGTTACTTCATTGGAATGTATCCTTGCCACTGTAGGTAGGATTTGTGAGTTGTGAAGAGAGGGAGCAGAAGTGAGCATTTTAATAAACAACCAAAAAAACATGCCCTACGCACCTTCCCCTTCCTAAGTTTCTCTGCCATTGAGGAGTCTTGTGTTCACACATCTGTGATTGACAGGCAAGATACTCTGAACCAATCACGGAAGAGGTGCCCTGATTGGTCAGAAATGAGCCAGGTCTAAAATCGAAATTGTTCGATTCAACTCGAAAAAGATATTCTCACAGCACATTTTACTCACTAATAGCTGACAGATGCTATGCCATTTCTAACAAATTATACTCAAATAATAACTCTTGCTTTCTTATAGCACATTTAATTCTTAAGGCTTATAATAAGGCTCATATTTTGACGAGAACTGTTAAGCAACAGAGGCAGAGGTTATAAAAAACCCATGAGCTGTACTTCCCTTTCATGCGTTACTCCTCATTGCAAAATGCATTACACTTAATCTATAATTTACTCATCTAGATTGCTTTGTTTTATTTTTAATGGCAAGCTTTTGCTTGCTCACAAGAACATTTATGTAAATGTTCATGTGAGTTTACGATGGGAGTGCGTCGGTTGGCGGGACCCCAACCGATCCGTGTGTCAGGAAATCCCTTCAAATGAGACAAATGTCGTAGCTTCTACCTCCCAAAATCTCATCTACCTTTCAAAAAGCATCTCATCACTGCTCTGTAACTAAGCGGTCAACTGCGACCCAGCAACCGATCAACAAATCTTCTGCGCTGCCAAGCAACACAAGCCCACGAGGTCCGCATCCTGATTCAGAATTCAAGACACGATTCTAAGAACACGCGTTTAATTTATCGGAACAGTATTTATTTTCTGGCGGACACCATCGCGCTGGACAGCAGAAGGTGTCCGAGGCGTTTCGGTTCTGAGTGGCCGGTGTTTAACAATGCCAGTAAACGTATCCAATAAACGTACCTTTTTTACTTCTCAACAAACGCCGGGCGAGCACTACCTCCCATATCGCTTACGTTTTAATCAGACAGTAGGCTTACTGGACAAATTTGCCAGCAAATGTTGAGTGCTGTTTTTTGATTGCTGGATTTAATTTGTTTGAATTTTTGCAACATCTAACGTGTTATTCCCAATCAGCACTCTTACTATTCAAAGTACGAGGGTTGGGCGATTTTCCGATAGAATCACGATAGTAGATGGTATCATGGATGTATAAAATCAATTAAAAAAATGACACTTAACACTCAAATTGATCTGAGATCGTGCTTACTGTCCACTCCTGTCATTTTAGGCTAGATAATTTGTTCTGACGTGAGCCAATCAGTGGGATGTGCTTGAGCACAAGGCATGAACCCAGTGCTTGCGCACTAGGCATGAACCCAGTGCTTGCGCACTAGGCATGACTAGAAACATGAACATGGGTATTACTTCAGGAAAATAGTCAAACAGAGGAGAGGGAAAGGAAGGGTTGTGTTACTTAACGTGTCTTAATTGCTAGGGCAAATGTAATCGGTTACTATTTTCTACAGTCAGACAAGGAACATGCGGACAGTCAGCGGTCCTCCAGGCCCTTATCAAAGTCCTTTTAACAGGCATGCTGTTAAAAGGACTTTGCTGCACGTATGTCCCAAATGTCGGCATACATGCAGAATATGGAGGAAACAACGTGAAATATGCTGTGGCTGTTCTCAAGCCGGCTAGCTACGTCACTCCATCTCCCGGTGAAGCTGCTTGTCAAAGTCTCCCTGTTTGAGGCTACCGATAGCCAGATATAATGCAGATTTAATAATTCCTTTTGACTTATAGGCCAAGCTTAGCCTTCTAACGCAAAGTTATCAATAGCAAGCTGCTCATGCTGGATTTCTTAATGGGTTTATTATGTACTAAACAAGAATAGGAAAAAAGTGATTTGCAGACGATTGCTTCCCCCTGTGGCAGAGGAGTGCAGCAGCTCATGGCACGTTGGAAACAGACATTAGATGTGGTCTCGCTTAATTATACAAGTAGCTTTTTCTTGATGGTTGATCCGCAAACCACAAAGTGTTGGTTTTAACGTTTTTAAAAAATGGATATTGACCAACCCTACAAAGTACTTTTAACAGTACAGTACACGGTATCTGAAAGAAATGTATTCGTCATCCCTAAATCTAAGAAATATAAGTGTATCGAATCACATCAAACCGTGCTTGAAAGGAGAGATGCACACCCCTAATCACAACCACATAGCATTTTTCCCTTCACAGCTATACTTCCCTCTTCTCACTCTGTCTCTCTCTCTGCACAAAAGCTCACATTCTAGCAGTATCTGCTGCTAACAAAGCTGATCTTCAACATAACCTTTGTTCTAACTGCTAACTGCTAACCCTGCTTGCCCCTGCTGGAGCCCCCAGTAGACTGCTGCTTGGAGAGCATTGATGACTGCAAACAGCCCTGTAATGTCCTGACCACTAACACCGTCTCCCACTGTCACACTGTCACTGGCCATTGTATTCATCCATTTCATTGTATGTATTCATTGCTCTGTCTTTCTCTTCTGCTCTCTCCAGTCTTTATCTAGATCTCTGCAGCCCTCGTCTTTAGTCTTCTCTAGTCCCTTGCCCTTATAATTTAGTTTAGGCACACCTCTTTCCTGTGCTGCCTTGGGCCAGTGAGATCACCTGTCTGGGTTTAATTCTGCATGTGCATACCACATCTAAGATATCTAAGATCGGCCCTCTGGTGTCACTTTGCACCATCTGGGGAAAAGTGGAGTGGGACAGATTTTTTATTATTAACTCTCAGATAATAAAGTCCATTATGGATACTAAACAAGAGGAGCACTAAAATAAAGATGAGTGATTTAAGTGCAAATCAAACAGTAAAATGATTCCTTTCCTGTCATTAGGATCACAGACAGGGCCATATGACTAAAGATGTACACACATCAATTGAGTGTAGGATTGTAAGGGAGGAAATGTAAAGGGTAATGGTGAGGGACTGAGGAAGGAGTCTTATATATAATAGTTGACATGTTGCAGTATGCACCTTTTGCTGAGCCGGAAGCTCAGCAAAAGATTTCTGAAATTTGGAAAGGCTGTTCCTATTGGTCTAATTGCATCCCTCGGCCCCGCCCACCCAGTCTCTCTCACCTTGTTAGATAGTCCATGCAATACAAATTGCAAATAAAATGGGTGATTCTGGCAAACTTGCCTAGTGCACGTTTGGAAACACCATGGAACCTTCAACAGGGCTGAATGCTCTGAAATGAGTTGTTTTTTTCTTCCTGCAACAAAAAGGCCCATTGAGGCACAGCTCTCATCCACAGGGACAAACTTTGCAGCAGCCATGCCGGGGGAGTGAGTATTCCCACTCGGCCTTGTGCAGGAGAGAAACCCTGTTATAAAGTTTTGTTCCGGAGCCTACGCCGGTTGTATGTGAACCCAATTGTATGGAGATGTTCCCTCGTGCACCAGTGCTGGCGTCCAGCATGACATGCACGGCCCAGGGTTTGTTTTACATTCATGTAGGCCTAATGCATGGGCCAAGGAAGGCGTAACATGTAGGAAAAGCATGTAGAAAACACATAAAAAGGACTTGGTTGCTGTAATGCACCGTAAGTACACAATAAAATGATCTTACAAAGAGTTGAGACAAGAACTTTAGCTTCGAGTGCTCCTTGTTTAAGAGAAAAATAATGTCCTTGTCCATATTCCTCCATGCCAATTAATATGGATCCGTTGTAATGACACGAGAACTTGCTCGTGAAGAGTTCTTCATTGGGTTGTGCACCTTGTCAGAAGTCTAATATTGTAAGGAGTCATAACTAATGATTAAATATGGATTCCTTAACTAATATAATACCCACAGACGGCTACGATGTCTGGCTGCTGCAGACGGTCACGGTGTTTTGCTAGACCGCCTCTCTCTTAATTGTGTAGCGCTTTTCTCCTTGAGGTCTTTGTTTTGGTTGAATATCCAGAGCACTTGAGGATTCCTCCGGTTTCATTTAATTTGCTTCCAAACGCTTCATCAACGGAACGAACAGTGTGTATGCGGCTCCCGGATGCCTGTTGGTTTTAAGCTGCCCGCTGTGGTTTTTCCATTCTATAGCCTAACGCAGCGTTAGGCTATAGAATGGACAGTGACATTGGTGCTGAGCTGAACCACCAGAAACTGTATAGAATGAAAATATATACTAGTTGACTTAACTGAGCAGGGGGGTTCCCCCCATGCACCCCTCCCACCGCGTAGCCTCTGTACTGTATATGTGAGAAGTCTCCTCATTAATCATGGCCTGGTTGGCTCTCTCTTCCCCCCCCCTCATGTTGCAGCTACCTGGAGGATGCAGTAATGAACCTGGACCGCGGGGACCCTCTGACCAGAGACCACATGTCGGCCGTGTTGGCTCAGGTCCTGCCCAAGCTGTTCGCCTTCCTGCAGCAAGACCCCCACAGCCCGCACTGCAAGAGGGCCCGGCGCCTCCTCATGATGCTGCAGGGTCTGGTCAACCACTAGCTGCCCTGTGCAGGGGAGAGGCCTTGAAGGGTGGAGATCAGACGGGCTCCATTTCCTTTGGTTTCTCTGACAAAAAGAAAAGCAGACAAAACTGGGATCTTTGTTAAGTTTTCGGGGCGATTTTGTTGCTCCTGCTCACCAGTATCCTGCCTGTTGAGCCAGAATAGGACCGGAAGGATGAGAATGAATAGGAGTGTTATCCCGAGGAACTTGTTCCTCTCCTGTACTCAGTTCTCTTCCTGTAGCTCTTCTTTGTCCCTCCCTCCTGCAGCTAGTTCCCCCCCACACACACACACACACACATAGAACTATCCCCTCACCGTAGTTTAACTTTTAATGTTCCTCTCTTCTGTATAATCCAGCAAGTTCTAGGCGGAAAGACAGGGAAATGTTTTTTTTTTCTCCTGATTAATGTTCTCTGAGGGTTTCACGGGGGTTTATTTTTGATCGTCCACGCATGTTACCCCCCACTTCAGTTTCTGCAAGACACTTTGATATGCATCCTTAAGTTCCTGTTCCTGCGTGAAAAACCTGGATCTCCATTTAAAAAAAAAAAAACCCAAAAAAAACCAGACTGTACCAACAGACTTATATTATTTATGTTCAGTTGGTACGGCTGAAAAAAGGTTCTCCACACTTCCCCTTGTGTTCGGACAGACTGTCTTAACATACGTTTAAAGGCTGTTCAGCCAAAGCTTGTTGGTGTGGTCAGACCGAAGCGCGTAACCACGGCCTGCTTTTTATCGCTATTGAAAGGGAGCCTCGCTTATGTTACGAGAAAGTCAGTTGCCGTCGGCTACTCACCGACGGAAGTAGCCGACGGCAACGAGCAGCCTGGTGGGTCCTAGCTCGTGGCACAGTTTGCCTATGGTCCTCTCATGTCATGGATGTGTAACTGTGGCACAATGCGTTTGTAGCCGACACTAGAGTTCTGATCTTCATTTTCGTCAGCACAGTTGGCCATCGACAGTCGATCGAGCCCGTCGTTTGAAAGTGTCACCCTTTAATCATCGCCCTGTTTTTTAAAGGGGAGAAAAAAAACAAGTCTGGCTTGGAAACAAAACCACACACAGGCACACTTGGAAGCGTCTTATTAGTCGGTTTCACTGGCGTTTCACAGCAGCTGCTTTCATTTAGACCACTTGTTAACTTCATATTTCATATTTCTGAAAGTGAGGAAACCGCTTGTGGCAAGCGATTAGAAGGTGGCAGCGCAGGGCCGAAAGCAAATAATTTGGATGTTTTTATTACTTGCCACATGGTTGCCCTTAACGTCTTTTCCAAGCCAGATGTTTTATTTTCGTTTGTCAAACGGTCCTGGTTCAGACCTTTATTTTCTTCTCGTAATTCAAAATGACTCTAATTGGCAAGGCATCAAACTGTGAAGTAATGGTCTTACGGACACTACATTGGAAATAACTTCATCTTTTGGAAGTTACACCTTCTGTTTTGGGATAATGAAAGTAATCAATTTTTCAAAAGGGCTGCCGTCCAAATGTACAGAATTGTACTTTATACCCATTTGGCGATAACCCTTGTTACCTGGCGACTTTGTCTAATTTTGACCGCCTTTTTATATATCTGTAGTCGGAACACTTGTATACTTGCATATAGAAAATTATCATGGTCATTAATTGTTGGAAGATGCTTGTTGAAGATGCATATTATTTGTTCACTCTTTTTGTTTTGTTTTCGTTTTATCCAACGGCGTTTATAGACTCTTGCGTACAGATACTTCATCTGGACCCTAGAGGGCAGCACTTGGCTGAACTGCAGACGCCTCCAGACTGCAGCCGGGTTTTCAACGATACGTCGAGCATTTACAAAAATTGTACGATAGATCGTGTACAGCCCGGGTACACACATCATTGTTGCAGTGTGGTTAGTATGGTTTGCAGATTGTAAAGCACTCAACTGTTGCGTTGGCCCTCCGGTGTTTGGACTGCTTGGTTGAGTTTGTCAAGTGCCTTACTGTGCTACACGAGGAGTTTGTTTTGGTCATGTGTTCACATTTGGACGTTTTCAGAGCCAGATAGCGATGCAGTGGATTTCATTTTTAGGTTGGTCGGACCTTGCAGCGACATCAGACGGTCACCATATTTACTCACTTAACAATCGTAACGTTTATAGGTAGATCCTCTATTTCAGATTGGTTTAAAGATCTCATTGGTATGCCTCGCCATGGAAGATAGTTTTGGAAAGATTCTACAGTCTTGGTTGAAGGCCTACCGCTGTGGCCCGTTTTCAAAAGGAGTTTCTAATTTCTGCCTCACATGCCATGAGCACTGTCTTGGCTGAGTAACACTATTCCTGTTCATATACCTTCATAATTCCTGTTGATTGACATCCACAATGAGTGGCATGTTGTTGAGGCACAACACATTGTGTTTACGTGTTACCTATAGCAGCCCTTCTGTGGATATTTAGTTCAGATGTTGCTTCAATGGCCTCTGTTTTACCACAAGGTGTGAGTGTGATCAGCCCTTAACAAGCAGTTTTATGTGACATCACAAGTGGATGAAATCGTCCAGATGTATGATGACTACACCAGGCTACCCGGAGTACTGTACCAACTGCTAGGCTTACATAAATTATCGTACGGCATACATACGGTGTATGGCGTGTGTTGGCATGTCACTAGAGGGTACTTGGGTACACGTGACAATTTTGAAACCGCTTGTAATGGCTAATCACACTCTCACCTGATGGTAAAATAGGGGCCTTTTAATGACACACCCCGGCCCCTGGTTGAAGCATGTGTGTAGCAGCTGCGTGCAAGGCTTGAATGCGTGCGTCTCCTCCAAGGTTGAACTTTTCATTCTCCGCTAAACTGACAATGAAATCCATTCATTTTGTTATTTCCCTACCGAGGTTGTGATTTGGAAGGACGTAAAAGGTGTCCATGGTCAAGCAGTCCTGTAACCATACGTCTTTCATTGTACCCAATTAGAAAATGTTCCGTTGTCTTGTTTTCTCCTCCAGTCATCGTCTCTCGGTTTTCATCTGCGCTGCATTTTAAAAGGCAGTGAGAGCGCAGGTATAGCTCGGCTTTTACACCGTTTGAGTACTGGAGTCTACTGGAGTTACTGGACTACCGGAAAAACAACTGAAAATCCTTCGTTTTGAGATCAAGAGACCAGAGTTTCAACTAGAACGCTTTGCACATAAACGCTAAACTATATTTTCCTCGACTAGTTTGATGATAAAGAAATGTTAAATATGTTTTTTTCGGTGTATGACAGATGTTGTTTGTTCCCCAAATGCTTGGTGGATTATGTTGTACATTTTAGTTTCTTTTACCCTAAACGTTTTTGAAATAATAAAAAAAAAAAAGACATGTTCAATTTATTCCTCGTCCTTCTGTGTGTATCGTGAGCTTTACTGACACATCTTGGTTTACTGCCAGAGGTTCTCGTTGCAGATTGGGGGATTCTATAAAGCACATGATATCTCCTCCTGTTAATTGGGAGTTTGGCAGCTGCAGACCGTCCTGCTCAGCACCGGTGCCTCCTCCCCTCTAGCAGAGCAGCGCACCTCCACATCCACGCACACTTCACTGAACTGCTGTCCTGCTCAGCTCATTGATAACGAGCTACCGAATCGGACTACCTACTGTCGGCAAGCGTAACAAGGACCGGCCGATAATCATAATAATAATACACGCTGTTGACCACAAGAGGAACCGGGCTCCTTTTTATTGCTCAGACAATTCTTCCAGAATGTCATTAACGAATTCTGCTTGCCTGTTCATCCTGCCTGTTGCTCTGCATCTGAGTAAGTAAAAGCCCACTTTTAGTACAAGCCACTCAAAGAAAACTTTGGTGTGCAATGTATAACTTGTATGTCTACTGCTGAAAACTTAAAGACCAGTGAGCAAGTCGCATTGTTCCTGCCAGTGCTTGGACGATTCGGCACGGGCAGCCGATGAGGAATGTATCGCACGGTGATGGCTTTCCGGTTTTGTAAAGCATTTAGTCGCGCCTATAGCTCAATACAATCTACCGTATAGCCATAGCCTACCAAGATGTCTGTGATGCGGAACAGTATGCGCTGCGTACTGCAGCATTTATCCTACACAAGGTAGTCTATTGGGAACCCCCGTCTCACTTTAGTGTAACCTTAAAAATCCTCACTTTTAGGCTATTAAACCTACCGGATGAGGTGAGGTTCTGCGCCCACAGCGATACGTCTACAGGTTATAATGTGGGTAAGCTTTTAATTACTATAGGAGAAAAACACTGCATATTTAATTCCTTTCGGCTTTCACCAGCACATCAAAAGAGCCTTGTTTAAACAAATCGGGAAATGGCAATTAATTAGGCTACATGAGACTGAGAAGTCATGTCATAAATGGTAATGAATCTTTATAATCCCATCAGTAATGTTACACGCTTGGACTACACGGAGTGGATGCTTATACATTCTTTCCGCGTTATCCACCCC
>OMKP01083184.1:0-24591 GCA_900302375.1 Bathygadus melanobranchus | reverse complement strand
GGAAGGGAGGGAGATAGCGAGGACAGATAGAGGGAGTGAGAGGAAGAGAGCGAGAGACAGAGACAGGGAGAGGATTGAGAGGGGGAGAAATAGAGAGAGGTAGGATATAGAGAAACAAAAGGAATGCGTGTGTGAGTGTGAAAACATGAGAGAAAGAGAGAGAGAGACAGAGAGAGACAGAGATGAAGAAAGAAGAAAAAAAAAACATTCTCTGTCAGAGCAGCAGTGGGGACTCAGCAAGGCAGCGTGTGTGTTTGGCCTGACACAGCCCTTAGTGAATATTGCATAGAATGCAATTAGTTATTCTACAGACTGGGAATGTACGTGTACGGTGCTTTTCTTCTTCCTCTTCTTCTTCTTACCCTTTCTCTGTCCAGCTGACGCGCTACTTTGAGTTCCCCACGGACAGGGTCTATGGTGAAGAGGCTGCCCTGGTTGCCGTCGGCGATGGAGTAGCGCACGTGACTGTAGGACGGCCCATCTGCGTCCTCAGCAGCGACCTTTGGCACCGCGCACGCACACACACACACACACACACACATAGCATGGGTTGAGGATGGGTTGCGTGTTTATTTATAGCCCATAAAGACAGCAATGTGATTTGCGATGCTATCTGATTTGCGGTGGCAGCGTCCGAGTGTTTGAGCTCCGCTGTACAAGTCATATATTGGCGGGAGCACAATCATGCACCTTCTTCTTCTTTTTACAGCCACGATCATCACACACACACACACACACACACACACACAAACACACACAAACACAAACACACAAACACAGAACCCAGGCTGTCACAGATTGAAGAGTCCTGTGGGAAATCAGCAGTCAGCGAAGACTTACAAGCGACAAGACAACAGTGGATATTAAAAGGTAATTTGTCCTAAAGACTTGCATTAAGGTTGATTAGACGCACACAATATCCTGATAAATAGAAATAGGGGGCATTTGGCGCGGGTGGGGGTGGGGAAACGGAGGAGGAAGGCGGTGGATTACTTTGCGTACGGAAGGCGGAGGACGCAGAAGAACAAAGAATAATACAAAATAAAATCCCTTATCAAGTCTGAGGGCATACAGAGTCAACTCCCTTTAATTAACTAACTGCGTGCGTGTGCGCGTGCACGGCACATGCGTGCCGTGCACGTGAGCTAGAGTGCATGAGGCATGAAGAGCAGCGGTCCTAATTTAGCTGTGCTGCCATATGGTGATTTGCCAACAGGTGCCGGCACGCGAGTGAGTGAGAATAAACAACGAACGGAGAAGCTGAGACACCGACGAGGCAATAAATGAAGGAAAACACGCAGAGGCCGAGCAGAAGGTCATCAATAAGGTCGCTTTTCTGAACCTCCGTTCCTCAGGAACCGTGGCACACAGAGACACCGCTTCATTAGTGCGAAACACAATGTTGTCATCCAGCAGCTATTCCTTATTTCAATTTAGTCCGGATAAGTGTTGTCTTTTCCTGGTTTTAAAGGCTGAATTACAGTAACGTGATGTACTTTTCTGAGTTTACCAGTTCTAGTTGCTAAAGTTCGTAATAACATGAGAACATACTCAGTACTTTTCAATTGTCAAGTATTTCATTCACACAGGAGTATACAAAAATAGGCTTTACCATGTGGTTATTTATAGACTATTTATATATATACTGTATCAGGATAAAAGATTTTGGCCATATCTCCCAGCCCTACTGTCCACCTGATTTTAACTGTATTCCCTCCTATAGTTTTTAATGTATTGAGTATACAGAGGTCAGGGCTGATCCAGCACAGAGCTATTATATACTGTGTGTATATATATATATACACACACACATATAAATATGCTACAATATGCTATAACATGTATATAACACATGTATAGCATGTCAGCTTGTTAGCATGCTACTTATGCTATATGCTAACACGCTAACCATGCCCAGAAAGCAATCACACGCACTTCCTTCAGCTAATACGCCAACACTAGTCTTTGAATGTCAATCATCTGTCTCACCGTCACCACCGTCTTGCCAGGCTCCGCGTCCTCGCTCACCACCGCCATGTACGTCTCTTGGCTGAAGGCGGGGCTGTTGTCGTTTATGTCCGTCAGGTTGATGTTCACCGTGGCCATGTCGCTGAGTGGCGGCGAGCCACCGTCCGTGGCCTCCACTGTCAGGTAGTACTCGTGGGACACCTCGTAGTCCAGAGGCTCGATCACAAAGATATCACCTGGGGGGAGAGAGAGAGAGAGAGTGTGTTGGTGTGTGTGTGTGTGAGGGTTTGTAACCAAGAGGTTACAAACCGGGATACTAACGAAAATGTTATCTTGTGGAGTTCCACGAGTATCAAACACACCCGTCCAGAGTCGTGAGGACCCGGGAGGAAGTGTGTGAGGTAAAATACAGTCAAATGTTGTTTTATACTGCTGTGTACTGACTGTGCACACACACAGACACACACACACAGACACACACAGCAGCACACCTGAGAGCGGGTCCACGCTGAACATGCCGTGCTCATTGCCGCTGATGATGGCGTAGGAGATCTGGCCGGCGGCCTCGGTGTCCCGGCTGGCCGCCTGCACCCGCAGCACCTGGGTGCCCACCGCCACGTCCTCCACCAGCGTGGCCACATACTCGCGGTGCTCGAACACGGGCGGGTTGTCGTTGATGTCCAGTACCGACACCACCACCTGGCACAGCGTGGAGAGGCGGCGAGGCGAGCCCTGGTCGGTGGCGCGCGCCCTCAGCTCGTACACGGACTGCACCTCGCGGTCTAGCGTGCGCTCCAGGCTCACCACGCCCGAGCGCTCGTCGATGGAGAAGTGGCCGTCGGCCGAGTCGGCCAGCGAGTAGAGGATGTCGCTGTTCAGACCTGGAAAGGAAATACAAATATATTTATAAACGTCTTTATGGACAGGACAGGAGAGTGGGTGTGTGAGTGAGTGTGATCGACAAAGTCTGCAGACGCTTTTCATCACAGAACTTAGCTTAACTTAACAAAGGCGAAACTCAACTTAAGGAGGCGTGGAAGAAAGAGAAAGAGAGAGACAGCCTCGTGAAATAATTCCAACCGTACACCTTCCCTCCTCGCTATCCCGAGTCCCCTCATTAACAAGGTCAGGGTACGGTCTCCATAACTCATCCCCCTCCCACCAGCTCCACACTCGCGGGAACCAGACAGAGACGGATCGCGACAATAATCTGAGCGGTGTTTTCTAGCTGGCCCCCCCGCTTGGAATATGCCATTATATTCCCATTTGTCAGGCGAGTGTGTCCTCTCACAAACACACACATGCACACACAAACACACACATGCACACACAAACACACACAAACACCGGCATATGCATACACCCCTAAAAGCAGTCAAACAAACATGACGTAATCAGATCTCCTGCGTATGGAATGAATATGAATAATTTAAAAAGGACAGATGGTGAAAATGCATAAATCACACGGAAGAGGAAAAAACGAGCAGCTACCTGAGAGGAGCTCAGGTAAAGGTAAAGAGTTGGAGAATTAAAGGAAGTGTGAAGGTACTAAAAATGTCCCCACACATCAGGGCCAGCAGTCAGGAGTTTGTGAGGACTGTGGAGGAGGAGTGTGAAACCAAATACAGCCAAATGAGGACTCGACTTGATGCTGTTTTAGGCGGAATCCAGCCACTGACTGTACACACCCCCACACACACACACACACCGTGAAGAGTGAGGACTAATCATTACTCAAGACTGCTTCAGCTCTAGCAAAGAACACTTTGCGGTTTCACAGATCAATGTCTGTACCTGGTTGAAATGCGTGAAAAGATATTATACAAATGAAAAATAATTATTGTCATATTTCCAGTAGCGAGCACTCAGTCTAAATTATAACTGCCCTTGGCCAAAATGAAGAGGACTTGTCCCTCCCCGGCCCTTCACTAGCGAGCACTCTTATCATTGATTCTCACAATTTGAGGCACATTCTGTACTGGCAAACCCCCAGGGAGTAAATGCCTTCACAGTACAATCCCTCTCTCTCCATTGCTAAAAGAAAAAAACCCAGTCCCAGCAAGCCTCATTCTACCATCTCATTCATTCTGTCAAGCTGTCAGCCGGACTGGGACGGGGGAAGGTGGGGGTGTACAGGGTGGAGGTGGGGGTGTACATGGTGAGGTGGGGGGCGTGAGAGTCTGAAGCTGTGAGGACGGAGCAGGGCGACGATGTCCAGAGCAGGTTAACTGAAGGGGTAATTGGAAGTCCACCGAGAGGTCTAAGATACTAGCAGGGGCGAGGGGTCAACAAAAAGCAGAATGTGCCGGGGAAATGGCTGGAGGTAAGGTTCTCAGGTAGCTCCGCGCTCGGCCGTACACTCCATACATACACTCGGGGGATTCTGGCTTTCCACCAGGCGATCAGAGCTCCGGTGGAGATCTGTGGAAGATTACAACTCTCGACGAATGCATTGGTTGATGGAAGTTCCAACTGCGTTGCATCACACACACACACACACACACACACACACAATTGGGAATTGTGCTGACTACCATGGATTGTGGGATGTCGATCTTCTCTACTCGCTAGAGACGAGTAGTCCATCTGCCCCACACAGCTAAACCTCGATAATGTGCTATTAAAACGTCCATGCTTCGCTGAGCCACACTGGCATGACTAACCTCCACCTGTGTCATGTCTCCAGCTGGCAACGACGGTCGGGCTCTACCAAGTGTTAGCTTTTTTCAATAAGTGAGCCACCGCAAAACAATAAGATAATAACACTTTTGTTTAGCTGAAACACACACTGAAAATGGGACTGGCACCGGGCCAATTCCATTTTATTGCCCATATGGTTCAAAATGTATCAGAGGGATACGAGTGCATATTTCAAGCGGGCGTGCATCCAATGTGACAGAATTACCACATAAAGAACTACGACACAACTCCCAAGATTCAAGTGTCCAGAGTTGCAAATGCATGTTATTGATCACTTATATTTTCAATCACCTATAGTGTCTATATTTGTAGGGATTTATGCATTTTTAAACCTTCGAGACTTGTATTGACTTCGATTGTCCAAATTACGCACAGCTTTGGGCACACATAGTACCATACATAGTGCTCTCTACTGGTTAACTGTTTGATAGTATACAAGTATACAGGTATACAAGTATACAAGTATACAAGTATACAGGTATACAAGTATACAAGCATACAAGAATACAAGCATACAAGCACACAAGTATACAAGTATACAAGCATACAAGCATACAAGTATACAAGCATACAAGTATACAAGCATGCAAGTATACAAGCATGCACGTATACAAGCATACAAGCATACAAGTACACAAGCACTGTTGGTGCAGTGTTTGTATCTGCATCCGTGTGTTGTTCTTCAGATGAAACCAGGAGGGACTGGTCTTTAACAGACGCTTTTCACTCTTTGTACCGCCATTAGGTGCTGTCATTTTGATGAATTGTTCATTTATCATTTTGTTAGCTTGTGTTAGTCCAAAACCTGAATGTAAACAGGAAATGGCTGTTCATTTCTGGTACGTCAACCAAGCACATAACAACCAATAATGATGCTGATGCTTGCAAAAAAAACCCTGCACTATTCAGAAATATCCCTTGTTGGTTTTGAACACATTATTTGTTCATTTAGAAATAAGTAACTGAGCTTCGGTAACATCCCTACTTGCTGTACATCATGAAATATGCATGATATTCACGCAGACACAAAGTGGAGAAGCAACGGATTTTGAGATGAATGTTTTGTTTGCGCTGCATAATGAAGGACCAATTGAAGTCTTGTGTCTTGGACGCATTTCTATTTGACTCCTGTGATAACAAAGCATCAAATTGCTGTCCAATGCATCTATAATGGACCCAAAATACCATGCAGGGTAGGATCCCCGACACTGGCTGCTGGGAGGACCAAATATTTAAACATTTGAATAAGAAAAGATTCTCCATTAGGATTATATCGGGCAATAATGTGGGAAAAAACGATAAATATGATAAAACGATGGGATGATACATGAGAATGAGGAGATATCAAGGTACTAAGCTAGGGAGATAAGGAAAGAGGAAACAAGGCAAGAGGATATGAGGTTTCAAACAGCTCACCGGTGTCAAGGTCGTTGGCGAGGAGCTTGGCCACGAAGGTGCCCGTCTCCGTGTTCTCGAACACGGTAACGGTGTAGGGGTCGGAGGTGAAGCGCGGAGGGTTGTCGTTGGCGTCCTCCACCGTGATGTGGACGTCGGCCTCGCAGTAGCGGCCGCCGCCGTCCAACGCCCGCACGCGGAACCAATGCTCACCCTGCTCCTCGCGGTCCAGGGGCTGGGAGGTCTTCAGCTCTCCTGCCCACGCAAACAGGAGAAGGTTACGAAATTAGCTCAGACGTAAATCCCTCCCCACACATCCACGCACACACACACGTCACAAATGTGGTCTGGGTTCAGGCTTGATGAAAAAGAAAAGAGTCCAAAGTAGCTGATCTATTCCATCTAGTTTTGAAGGCCGAAATTGGTCAAACAAAGAAATGTGTTTTACTTAAAATGCCCCATATGAGTTAGAAGCAACAGAAGTAATGGACAAAAAGAATACTGCGATCATCGCACACTGTCCTCAGGTATGCGAGAGAGAGAAGTATACTCATGAATATTGGGAAACACATCAGAGGATCAACAAAACCAAGACCACGCATGAACAAATCATAACCTCCTTTCTCAACCTAACAAAAAACCCAGCACCAACCTCCAAACAACTATAGTCTTCCAGGAGTGGGGCAGGGCAGGGAGTAATGAATGAGTAATCGGAGGTGTGGGCATGTGGGAAATGATGCGGAAGAGGCATGGCAGCTGACAACAGATTGTGAATTCGTCCTGGGATGTGCGGCAGCCAACCTAAATAACAACCAGCCTCATGGCGGTCCTCACATGACACAATCCTACGTGTCAGCACATGGGGGAAAAAAATGAGACGAAGAAGAAAAAGAAGAAAACCTCCTCTTCTGCGTACATCATCCCTAGCAGTAGCACTGGTGCTAGCAGCTGAATGTGGAGGCTGGCCAGATGGACAGCCTCCTCAACCTCCCTGCCTCGTTTAGTGTCGGTCAGCGGACGCATGGAGCCTGTCAGGATTCTGCTGTTACAGGGATTTCAATGCCGCGCATTGTGCCCCAGGGCTTCCTTCAAATTTTCCAAATTGTTTGCTAGCATATGTTTTCATTTTTTTGGTTTGTTCTCTCTCCAGCGGTGGTGATGGTGGATTCCATTCAGATTTTTCTTCCTGTAATCGGTGTGCCTAGCTTCAGAGCAATTTCTCAGAAGAAATGATGGTTGGGCATAAAGCACTGAATGAATGTAATGTAAAGTTAGCCCTGCAGACAGAGAACTAATGTAGACAAACCATTGCGTTAAGATGAAATAATAGTAGTAAACAGTAACTAAGAGGAAAGATCTAGACTATTGGAGAATATCTAATGGTAATGCCACACTCAGCTGTTTTTGTGGTTTTCAGCTGAATTCCAGCCATGTCCTAATATAAAGTTGAGTACAAAATATGCACACTTGACATTAATAACGTTCACCATGTCTGAACAGTTTGCCAGGAGAAGACATTTATAACGGACAGAAAAAAAGGAACCCACCCTATAATTTGACTTGACAACTTTTTTCCTCCGACATCTCCCACTGACAACTTGTGATCCTTAGCGGTTTAGTCTTATCGCGCACACACAGGCACACACACACACACACACACACACAGGCGTGTGGACACACACACACACACACACACACACACAGGCGTGTGGACACACACACACACACACACACACACACTCACACACAAACACACACACACACACACCTGTATCAGCATCAATGGTGAACAACTCGGCACCAGCTCCCTGGAGCTCATAGGAGATTTGAGCATTTGAGCGAATGTCAGCATCCGTTGCAGAGACTTGCAAGATGAGTCTCCCAGCTGGGGAGTCCTCTGGTACCCTCTCACTGTAAAGGGACTGGGGCAACAGATGCAATAAAATACAGCAGAGATTACACATATGTGGATAAATAATGTAAATAATATAAAACGAAGACAAAATGAAACCGGTATTCAAGCCATAATTCAGTCGGCAGCATCACAATGCATTAGCAGTTCTAAGTGTCTAACAGGTAGCGGCGTGCTGGTTAATAGTCTGGTCTCACCTTCTCACAGACAGGGCTGTTGTCATTGGCGTCCAGGACCTTGACCTCCACAACTGCCTTGGCAGCGTAAATGCCATCAGTGGCGGTAATGTTTAGCAGGTAATTGTCCTTCTCCTCACGGTCCAAGGGCTTCCTGACAGAGACCTTCCACTCGTTCTGGATGTGCTCGATGGCAAACTGTCCGAGCGGGTCCCCCCCTGCGCGAGATTCAACAACAGAGGAGAAAGAACACTACATGAGAAGTAGAAGCCTTTAGTTTTAACAGATAATTAGGTTTACTCATCCAGCTCGATTGTGTGGGATGAAAATAAACAAGGTAAGAACTTCAGACTTAACTCTCCCGAGATGCTGTTGTCCATGCTGGTTAGTGTCTGCTATTAGTATGAAATAAATAATTTACTAAACTATATTTCTAAATCCTACACTTGTGCACTGTGGTGTTTTGATCTTGTGTACCTGGCTGTTGTTGTTGAATGAATTTTATGTTTGCAGTTTGAACACGTTGTTGTTTGACATGCACCATCTCTGCACCTCTGATGTAATTGTCACGCCCTAATAAAGAAATGCTATTGCTACTCAGAACTGTCCTTTTTGTGGTCGAAACTTGATTGCGTGGTTTGATTGTTCTCAGCCTCATTTATGTTGTTGTCACTGTGGACAAATGTGTCTGCTGCATGACGCTATGTAAATGTAATTTAATTCAGATATATCTTAGGGTTGCACTTTGCATTATAATCCAGACTCCAGTGACCTCTTGTGATCAAATTTGCGCTTTTCCCGTTCAGTCAACATGCAAATAACCGAGCAGAACACTTCCATGATTTCGCCGTAGTCCATACTTGGCCGACGTCCACATGCTCACTGATACCAAGAGACAGACTGGCAGCCACCAGATGTTTCCGGATGGTTATTCAGTGTTACAGCTACATCGACTTTTGCTCCCTTTTTTGGATTGCCGGCTCACTGCGTTACACAAACGCTGCACCTATCATTGATCGCTGACTGAATTGAGCAGTTGGTCTCCGTAACGATAGATAGTATAGAGTCAACTGTGCCGAGGAACGCAGTCCGAAATGAATTGAAAGCATTGACCGTGGTCTTAATGATCGGAGCTCGATGCGTCTTGAATGTTCCTAAGGAAGCGTTCAGACATTTATTTCTTATTTGCCCAGTAATGTAGACAACATCAGAGACGCATGCTCATGCTTAATATCACCTTGGTGTGTGTGGTTGATTGACGACTACTAATTAGCCCACGAGTAAATGCTTTAATTTGAAAGTGTTACTCAAGGCTGTCCGTTATAAAAACAGCTGTCTTACACCTCAGCAGATAAAGATGAGGATAAGAGGATTCTTATTCTTACCAACTGTATGATGTCTCAAAGACCAGATGTTAACTAAACAATGTATCCCCTTTAATCTTTGTTTATCGTCACCAGTAGCGAGTACGCCCCTGATTATTTGAATCCTCTTTTAAACATGATATTTCTAACGTGAAAAGAAAATGCTCACCTGTAATGAAGTAATTGACTTGTCGGTTGATTTCCTCTGAATCAGCATCCGTGGTGCTCAGAATGGCAATGACTCCGCTGGGGGGAGGGTCGTCCTCGCTGACAGTCCCCTTGTAGATCTCCGCCGTGAAGCGAGGTGGGTTGTCGTTAACGTCAGCTACCGTTACCACAACTTTGGCGTCGGTGACATGTTGGACCTTGTCGCCTCTGTCTGTGGCCAGGACACTGATTGTGTACTTGTTGATCTTTTCGCGGTCCAGTTCCTTCAACGTGGTCAACCATCCCGTTTCGCTGTTGATGGCAAACAGCTCGCCGATCTCCTGGGAGCTCTGCTTGGGATTCAGGCTGTAGACTACTTGGCCGTTGGTGCCAGAGTCGAGGTCGGTGGCTCTGACCTGAATCACAGAAGTACCTGCTGGGAGGTTCTCCACGATGACAGCCTCGTAAGGGTCTGACTCAAAGACGGGCTTGTTGTCGTTAAGGTCTTTGACTTGGATGTTAATGGACACGGACGCCACTACTTCATGGTTCTCATGTTTGCTCTGGGCCAACAGGGTGAGCTGATACCATTTGGTAGCCTCGTGATCAAGGGCCTTCTCCAGCTTCAAGGCCCCACTGTCTGGATGGACAACAAACACCTCATCTCTATTGCTTTCTGGAGTGTTGCCCGTTACAAGGATGTAAGACACTGGTTGTTCACTCTCCGCTTGAATGACATCGATCTCTGTGCCAATTAGCAGATCTTCAGAGATTGTGAAACGGTAATGTGGTTCAACAAATCTGGGGACTGGCACTTCTGGGGAAACGATCCTAATGTACACTTGGATGACTGATTGTTTTGGTGTATTGCCTGCATCCTTTGCCCTGACAAAGAATGCATACAATTCATCTTCAAGTCCGATGAGGCTCTCTTTAGTAACAATGACCCCAGTGGAAGGGTGGATTTCAAAGTTCTCTTCCACACTTTCAATATCTGCTTCAATTGCATAATAGATGTCAGCATTGCTTCCTTCATCCATGTCCGAAGCAGCAATTCTGGTCACCGAGGTTCCCCTCGGAACGTCAGACGCAATTGTGGCTTTGTACTCAGCTGCTCTGAACTGTGGGGCATTATCATTGACATCGGTTAGGATAACGTTGATAATGCAAAATCCTACTTTTCCACCTCCATCTTGTGCTATTAGAGAAATGGGGATAACCTTTTCAATGGCATTCTCACGGTCAAGGCTTTCAAGTGTAAAGATTTCTCCATTTTCATTGACTGAGAACTTGTCCCTTGCAAATTCATTCACAATGTGGTATGTAATTGCCCCATAGATGCCTTCGTCATCGTCTGTTGCTTTTGCTTCCACTACTAAAGTTCCAACAGGTGAATTCTCCACAAGCTCGACCACATAGTCCACCTGAGGGAAGGTTGGATTATGAAAGTTTGCACCAATCACCGTCACTTTGACAAACGCTGTGCTTCTGAACACACCGTCGGACACGGACACTGTTAGATTGTACAGAGGAAGCATATGTGGTCTTCGATGGTTCGATATAATGATGGCCCCTGTGTTTTTGTCCATGGCAAAGCTTTGGTCTTCGTTTCCAGAAACAATGGAGAATGAAAGTTTATCTGAGTCTGAGCTGTCAGCATCCGATGCCTGGACTTGGGTGATGAAATGACCCCGTGGCGCTAATTCATTGACCGTCACGTCATAAAGTGCCTTGGTGAAAATCGGAGAGTTGTCATTCAGGTCAATGACATCTATGGCAACCGTGACATCACTTGAGAGGGCTGGAATTCCTCCATCAATGGCACGAACCGTTAGTTTGAGGTTAGGGGTTTCCTCGTGATCAAGCATTTGGGCCGTCCTGATAATTCCGGTGGTACGGTCGATAGTGAAGTAATCTGAGCTCTTTCCCTGTTCCTCAACCAGGTGATAACTGATTTCTCGGTTGTTTCCTGTATCTGAATCCTTAGCAGCCACTTGCAAAATGGAAGAGCCAATGACAGAAGCTTCCGAGACATTGGCATAGTAGGACTTTGATAAAAACTCAGGGGCATTGTCATTTATATCCTCCAGTATGATGTCGACAAACACCTCAGAGTGTGCTCCAGTGAGAGAGTCTGTGGCCCTCACACTCAGCCTATAGGCTGGATGTGTCTCAAAATCTAATGGCTGAATCACATGCAAAACACCTGTGTTGAAATCCACTGAGAACTGTTTGTAGGCGTCCCCTTCGGAGATAGTGTAGACTATGCGAGGGCCTTCAGAATCATTGGCTTGAACGTGAACCACTGGTGTGTGTTCTGGGATGTTCTCAGGGATTTCAATACTATAGAATGACTTCTCAAACACAGGCGTCGCCTTATCGACTACAGTTATAGGAACTTCTACTTCAGATGAAAGAGCCGGGTCTCCACTATCTTTGGCAACGACAACAGCAGAATATGTTTTCAATGATTCTGAGTCTAATTTCCTCTTGAGGGAGATTTCTCCAGAGGGGCTGATTTGGAAGTGCTCCTGATGTTCCTTGAGGTGATAGTAGATATCAGCATTCTGACCCATGTCCTTGTCCACTGCTGTGACCTGGCGGATTACATGTCCTTCGTCTGCATCTATTTGGACCAGAGCATGATAGGGCAAGTTCACGAACATGGGGATGTTGTCATTCTCATCCTCTACAGTGACGGCAACTAGAACGTGGACCACGTCTTCTGGTTGGTCCTGTCTGGCGACCTTGACGACAATGTCAAAACTGTTCTGTTCCTCGCGGTCAAATGGAATTCCAGTGGTTGAGAGAACTCCAGATGTGTGGCTGATTTGGAACCTCTTGTCTGGATTCAGAATCGTGTAAAACAAGGGCTCGTTCACCTGGTTCCCCACGACGGCGATGACAGCCAGAGTTTTCCTCTCAGAGGAGTTCTCTTGAACAAAAGCCTTGTAGGAATCCCTGGTGAATTTCAGTCTGTGTTCTTCGTTTTCCTTGACATTGATTTTCACTGTGGCGGTATTGGCAAACCTGCCATCTGAAACCCGTACTTTCAGCTCATACCTGCTTCTCAGCTGTGTGACATTCTGAATGGAGATTATACCGTTGCTTGGATCCATCTTGAATTTATCGCCAATGTTCCCCTCAGAAATGGAGAAGAGAAACTTTGCATCTGAGTCAGAGTCGGTGGCATTGACCTTGATGACCTCTACACCTTTGTATGTTGGCACTAAGACGCTAGCCTCGTACACTTCTTGGCTGAAGAGTGGTGGGCAGTCATTTACATTGATGACATTCACGGTCACGTTGGCTGCTGCCTCAGAAAACAGACGTGGCATTCCAAGGTCATGCACCTGGACTGTAAAACGGAAAACCTTCCTCTCTTCATAATCCAAGGTGGTGATTGTTCGGATAGCACCCGTGCTGGAATCAATGGCGAAGTAATTGAGGGCAAACGGCTCCACGATCTGATAGACAAGCATAGCATTGTGGTCGCCATCAGCATCAGAGGCACGGATGACCAACGGAGTGCTCTCAAGGGTCAGAACAACACTGTTGATGCTTGCTGACTCACTGATCATGCCTGTGAACTCCCGTTGGAGGAACAAAGGGGCATTGTCATTCTCGTCCTTCACATGAATTAGCACAGTTGTGTTTCTGGTGAGCCCGGCCATGTTGGTGGCTTGTATGATAAGCTTGTATTCAGGCGTGGTTTCGTAGTCCAAACCTCTCTGGATGACAACCACTCCAGAGTTTGGGTTAATGTCAAATGCATTATTGATGTTGCCAGCTTTGATCTGATAAAAAACTGATGACTGACTGGTGGCCGTTACCAAGCATACAAAGCTTCCGGGGTGGGCCGATTCACTGACCTCTGCAGAAAAATCTTTTTCTGTGAATTTCGGGGCAGCGTTGTCAGATACCGTGACCATAATCAGCACTGTGGCTGTAGTGGACAGAGGAGATGTTCCTTTATCAGATGCCTTGACAATTAGTTCAAACTGATTCTTCTTGCTGCGGTCAAGTTCCTTAGCCACTATGATTGTCCCCAGAACTGGATCCATAGCAAATGTGTTTGCAACATTTCCTGTAAAAAACAAAAACAAAATAATTAATTAGTTTGCACATTATCTATGTTTTAGAATTACTTGCTTTGTTATTCATGTAAATAGAAGTAAATGAGGACAACTAATTTGCCTCCAAATTTAGTTCTCAAAGGGCTTTGGAATTAAAAAAATACACAATCCATCAGAGATTGTGGTTTTATTTTACTTATTCAATAAAGCAGTTGTTATAGTTGTAATACTTAATCAGTCGTCTTGAGTCATTCAATTCGTCTCAATTCCATTGGCCTGAATCATCTTAACAATCTCAAATATGTATTGTAATATGTCAAACAAAGGACTGGCGAATCGCTCAATCTCCCACACCCTCAAGCAGAGTCTATTGGCAGAGAAAACAATGGTGGGAACTTCTGAAGATGCTCTGTGGACTCCCACATATTCAGATATTTTCCGACAAAGCTCTCAGCAGCCTCCTCCTCTGTAAAGCATTCATTATTAAGGCTCAGCGGATGATGGAATCCTCAACTCAAAATAACTCTGAAACCTATTTTATAGTTCTCTGTATAGTTCTCTGTAAAAATTATAAATGACATTTACCTGACTCGATGCTGTAGACAATCTCAGCGTTTTGGCCTTGGTCTTTGTCCAGAGCGGTGACCTGAAGCACAGCTGAGCCAATCGCAGCGGACTCGAACACGCGCCCGGAGTACGGGGAATCCACGAACCAGGGAGCGTTGTCATTAGTGTCCACGACGTTGACGATAACTCGTACCAGGTTCCTCTTGACTGGGATGTCCTGGTCACGCACCTGGTCGTAAGAATTGTGAATACACATTTAGCAGAAGAAGAGATAGGAAGAAAATGGAGAGGCAGACCTTGGCATGTGATATGTCCAGGAGAATATTAAACTGTTATATAGTTTAATTTTCCAATTCAACTTTGAAGCAATTTCACACATTCACCAATTTTCTGTATTAGGACTGGGTCAGCAAAGTCCTTTAATGCAACAATTCTAATCCAAAGAAATAAATCCAAGCATTTCGGTGGCAAATCTGTTAATCGAAGCGTTGATCAAAACATGCTCTTGTTCTGCTAGCAGAAAATGCCCACCTGTTCACCTGTTGTCAGCAAATACAATTTGAAAGGCTAAATGGAAGAAAAATAAAGAAAACGTAAAATGTTTTATATCTATTTATCAAAATAAAATAGGAGAATAACATGGGTTTCACTTTAGTCAGGGGCATCCACATTTGCCATGCTCACATTAATCTTATGCAAAACGAGTCCTACATGTAGAGAACACAGAAATAGATGAAAGATCACCTAAATCTGCCCAGTTAAACCCAGTCAACAAAGGTCTGAACAATGAGGCTTTGTCATCACTAATTCGTACCATGACAGTGAGGGTGTGCTGGCGCATGGTCTCGTGGTCCAGTCTCTCGGCTGTGTACAGGATACCCGTTCCTGGGTCCAGGCGGAACTTCTTCAGGCTGAACGGGTCGGTGCTGCTCAGCAGGGTGAAGGTCAGCTTGTTCTTCTCGTCTTCATCCATGGCGCTGATCTGCAGGACCTCGGTGTCGGCCGGCGTGTCCTCTGGGACGCTGACTTTGTAGCGCTGCTCAGAGAACTGCGGCCGGTGGTTGTTGGTGTCGATGACGCGGATCAGAACCTGTTGAAGATCACGACAGAACATCACATTAGGATCTATAGGAGGGCCAGCTTGGATACAAATATGTGATTTAATTAATTTCCATTCCACCATTTAGAAAAGAAGGTTGTGTGATAATAATTGGTAGCTCGGGGGGTAGAGCGGTTGTCTGGCAACCAGAAGGTCACTGGTTCGATCCCTGGCTCCGCCTAGCTAATTGTCGAGGTGTCCCTGAGCAAGACACCCAACCCTAACTGCTCCAGACGAGCTGGTTGTTACCTTGCATGGTTGACATCGCCGTCGGTGTATGAATGGGTGAATGTGAGGCAAATGTAAAGCACTTTGGATAAAAGTGCTATATAAATGCAGTCCATTTACCATGAATCAACTTCGCAAAATCTAATCTAATTTTAGACTGATAGACTTTTTTTAAATTATAAAACAGCATTAGCTGTAAATATTCTTAGCTAATTTGTTTGTGGGTTGAGAATACATCTAAACACATTGCTAACATTGTTAACTAAGACACATTGTTAACATAGGAGGAACCAACACCAACACCATGAACTGCTGCAAAAGTTGGTGTTTTTGGGAATGGAATTTTCTTGGTTCAAGCCTCTCCAACACTCCAAATCTCCCACGTTGTGTAGATATTTACCAAATCAATGTGACAGGTAACATTTATATTTTCACATTACAGCATTAACTCAAATCCATTCACATGAGACCTGGTCCTGAATCACAGAAAACAGCTAGATACAAGTATGATGACGCCAGTGGGTTTTTAGTAATGCTTTTAAGTAGTGCCGTTAAGTATAACAAGCTGACGCTACAGTAGAATATGTGAATGAAATGACTACTCAACATTTTATCTTTAGAACGGCATATGGTCACAGCAAAGCCACGATAAGTGCAATGATGTGCCTCTATGGGGCGTTTTAATTCTCTTTTTTGTCACAACAAAGAACGCCATGTCCCCAAACTGTAAAATTCCGGCGGGGTCATGTTTTATCAACACCCGCCATTCGTCTAGCACACTTCCGACAGAGGATTATCAAGAGCCGCTGGAATGCCAGCTCCGGGTCCCAAAACTGGTGAGGGGCTCCTAACCATGGCCAAACAAGGGGAACAAAGGGATCAGGCCAGATTAGACACCTGCATACCAGACATCGGGGGTGGGGTCGGGCGGTGCACCAAGCCAAGCAGGGGAGAGGTATTCAAGTGACAGTTAAACCTGTGTTCGCCAGATCCCTTTCTGACATGAGGGCTGTCCAAGGGCTGCTTTTGAAAGGACGTCGAGCGGCGGTTAGCCTGCTTAAGAGACCGATATAGACTCAGCGCGTCAGGGGCGATAACATTGACAATCTGCTGTGTGCTGAGATGTTGGCAACGCTGGCCTGGTCTCACAGATGCCACCTCGCAGAGTGCCCGCGACTGCATGCTAACCATCACCAAGTTGCACGTTGGCCGCGTGCCACCAGTCATATGGCGTGAGTCATCTATGTCACGGAGCCTTCTAAGGAGAGAAGGCGGTTTACTATAACCTCTATTTGAGCAAAATGAGAACCCTGAAGAGGTATGCAAATCTGGGCCTATGTATGTGTATGTGTGTGTGTGTGTGTGTGTGATTCAGTGAGTTTATGCATATCGAGGGAGACACTTCATACTCCGAGCTGTCTGTCTCCTTCTCATGTCATGCCAGACGTCATACCGCGCAGGATCCCTAAGGCGGTGCAATCAACCTCAATAACCCCAACCCCTCCTCTTTGATTACGTACATCCGGAAAGAAACCGGGGGACCCATGTGTCTTTATCTGGCTTGATTTAGATCACACTTCATGAGAAAAAGTGGAGGCCATTGATAAGGTGGTGAGGGCTGATGTGTTGTCAGCTAACAGAAACCTGGCCACAACCTGGTCACCAGTCTCCACAGCCATGCAGGATTGTATGCAGGCAGAGAGCATAAAGAATCGAGACATTTCCTCTGGGCTATTTTTCTATGCGGTATTCCCCTTCAATCGCAACCCATCCAACACCCTGTACGCACATGAGCTTGCACAGTCTCGAAACTCCCCCCACTTCCCCTACTGAAAGACGGCTAAGGCACTTCAAAGGAGACATCGTAAAGCTACATGATCCAGCCTGACTGCAGAAGAATTGCCAGTGTAGAAAACTCTTTAGCTTTGGTAGATACCTTCCTCTGGGAGTGCTGCAGAGGAGCTAGTTCAGGACTAAGACACTGACTTAACAGAGGAGGAGAAAAAACTGCTGGCAGGAAGGAAGGGGAAAAAAGTAAAGGGAAGAGAACAAAAGCCAGTTGTCAGATTTTTTAAAGAGACAGTGTATCAGGACGAGCAACACACTAAAGGGCCACAAACAGAATTCAGAGAGGGAACTCAGAGAACATGTGGAAAGTGTTAAGGACACGTAAGTCAGCTAGAGAAAGAGACAGAATGCGACAGAGCCGGTGGGACAGTTGGTGCTGATTTAACATGAGAATCGGGGGGTCCGGGAGAGCAGATTGTAGCAGAACAGCTTGAGGGTGCTCCTGCGGGGCTGTGGCAGGATGTAATGGAGCTGGCGGCGGACGGACGGACGCAGGCGGGGCCCCATGCCCAGGCTGCCTTGTTGGCATGGCTCCTGGTTGTGAGGTGCCCGTGTTGGAATGCAACGTCCCCTTGTGTGGATTAGCTGATACTTTGCAGACGCCTTCATCTTGCAACAATGGCCTTGTGGCAAGAACAATATGAGTAGCGTACAGTGACCTATCAAACTGGCCCCAGTCCCAACAAAGACAAAGGGTCTCATCCTGGACAGTACTGGAGGAGTCGTAACTAGATCTGTGAAAGAGGCAGGCATTATTGTTGTCATTTTTTTGGGTGCAAAGAATAACATTTGTTCTCAAATTAAATAATCATTCAATTTGAATATATATATATATATATATATATATATATATATACAGTATATATATATATATATATATATATATACAATTCTGGATTGATATTTCCAATTGCATGCTCTAGGCTGTATATGGAAACCACATTGAGAATCACAACAAAGCCAGAAGAGGACGAATCCCACGTGCTTTGTTTCAAAATAATGCCTTAACTAGCACCTTGTGTGTTGTCACAAAAACCGGACACGCGTGGGGGTTTTTAAAGCCCTCACTCTCCACCAACACCATGCGCAGGAGAGGATGCCCCCTGCCAGGTGGCAGGTTCTGGGCGCTGGCAGGACATTGGCACAGTACGCACATGCACATTTCTTCCAAAGCAGGATTAGCACAGCACAGCACAGTGCGCTACCCACAGAGGTCCAGTGTTCCTACTATCTGTGCTTTATATTTTACCCCAACAGAATGACCATAATCCTCGCATACTTGGCCAAAACATTGAGAGGGTTTTTTAAAATGGAGATGGAGAGAACAAGAAAAGGAAAGAATGTGAGGGCTAAGAGGGAGAGAGGGGTGGGGGGGGAGAACAAAGAAGGGAAAATACATTCCAAAGAATGAAAATAGGCCATGCCGTCTGGCAGCACGGTGTCCGTATGACTTTGATTTGAGCAACAGATAAGTCAAACACTGAGCTTTCACAAGGTACTCGTGTACGCAGGTCACTCCTATCCTGTCAGCAAATATTCTCATGATCTCAAATACTTCATGATTGATTCATGGAAAGACAGAAGTCAGAGGTACAAACAAAGTAAAACATATATTTTAATTTGCGTGTTTGCTTGGATCTTTCTTTATAGAATTGAATTTTCTTTTTTGTAGGTTTGCACATGCTTTGGAAATTGGCTAACTACTGATTGATCTGGAATTATACTTGGAACACTCTTCATCAACGGGGACAATATGTTTGAGCGGTTTCCAAGTAACCTTGAACAGATGATGAAGTGCAATCATCTGCTAAATAGGAAGCGGGGTCTCATTACAGCGAGCCAGATGTTGGAGACTGAAGACAGTACTCTCATTGTTTACTGTTAGCCCATGCTACCAGGTGCACAACAAACCTCACATGTGGATGGTCAACTGCATGTTCCTTAAAGTGGGATTCCCAATCTATTGATAGCAGCAAGGCCTTTCATGAATCTATTATGAACCTCGTATCACGGAGGCATCGCATACAAAATTAATGAAAGCGAAAAAACAACCGCTGAATGCAAGTAGTGGCCTGTGAATGACGGACTTCCATGGCTAATTGGATGTTGCAGAAGCCTTCATCATAATGGCCGCCGACGCTGACATAGGAATGCTCCTTTCAACCCGTGCGGATGCCGCTGCTAACTACGTTACGTAATTCCTGTTATTTTGCAGATAAAAGTTCACGTTGTCAAGAAGTAGCCGTGTGGAAGAAACACCAAAGATGCAAATGAATTGACCCGGCCAACCTTTGAGCGTAATTAATTTTGACTGGAAATGTCGGCACGGACAGTGCTATTTACAGCCTATCCGCGGATATTTACTTCAGAGGGGTCGCTTTGCTGGAAGCAGGGAGGTGGGTTTCAGTGGCATTGGAAATAAAAGGGGGGGTGGCGGTCCGCTAAACATATTGAAGGTCGTCAGCCGAATTAGAGACGCGTCACGTCGGCGGGTATGCCCTAAAGCGTCGGTTAGGGGCAGTGGAGGCTCGGCAGAGCTCCACCACCAGGCGATGAAAGCCCTTATTCATAGGGAGTGACAACAAATAGATCCAGTCTCAGGCTACGGCTCACTGAAGCCGCCCCTTTGAGGAACGCCGGTATCCCCTATGACCCAGACTACCGTGACAGATACAGACATCCGAGGAGGAGCTATGCATGCTATGTGTTCAGAACAGGGATACACAAACAAAAACTAGGGCCTACATGCCCAAACATTTTGATTGCGGCAGTGAATTCTTGGTGCTAAGATGATGCTTTTCATACAACGCCATGGCCAGGTGGCGGTTATTGTTTTATCCGTGATCAGAAGACAAACATTGTGATGGAAAAACTCTGTTGTGTGCACAGCAACTCCCAGAGCAAAATGCAAAAAGCGTTCAAAATGGTTTCAACAAGGAGGAGCACCGGGGAGGAGGAGGAGGCAGACAAAAGGAATGTGCACTTAAAAAAAACCCCTCTGAGCTCGATGGCACCATCCGCCATTCTAGACCTCCTTCAGGAATGAGACAATGGAAGATTTCGGGAGCTTCCCCGCCAAAGAAAGAGAAATGCTTCACGGCACTGAGGTGGCAGACAAGAAGAGCATTGTACCACTGTTTTGGACGTGGCATCAAATGTATATACATGATACTCCAGTCCATTCACATGCAAATCACGGAAGAGATGGTAAGAGTACATGCTGTTAAATGTTCCACAGTACACCAAAAGATGGACAATGAGCTTAAAGTAATTCTAATTGTTTTTTTACTGTCAAGACCACACATTCAAGTAAAAAGATAGAAGACACAGCCAGCCAGGGAATAGAAACTGACAATACTTTTGCCACATACTTTTCTATTTCCTCTTGTCTATATTATTTACTACACACACACGCTTTTTACAATAAAACCTGTGCATAGTAATATCTGATTTGGTATTCCATTTAATTTTCCAGGAACTTTTTGTCTTTTACGACACCGTCTACGTCGATACACGGACGTCTCCGTGCAGCTGTCCGCACATCGGGAAAATAATAATCATCTTTCCATTTCCTTTGTTGTATTTGACACGGGAACAACATAACTGTGACAGGTCCATCATCGGTTTCCAACACTTTTATTAGTCTTTCAATTACCTGGGTGCTGACAGCTCGCGTCCCATCGGTGGCCTCCACTGTCAGGTTGTAATTTGATTTCTGCTCTGCGTCGAGGGGCCGAGCCACAATCAGCGTTCCACTGGCCTTGTGCACTTCAAAACGGCTGTCATAATTACCACCTGTGGAGATGGGCATGGAATTAGTGGCACATCGTCACCTCGCGCAGTACAAAGGGCAAGTGTAGGGCAAACACAGGACGGGTGTTGCAGGGACGGGGATCTACAGACATCAGTGAGTTGATTTAAGTTTCAGGTTATGCTGTTACGGTTAAGTGATATTTAACCAATATTTAGGGTTATGGTAAAGATGTGATGCTATGAACTCTAATACAAACTGAAAGTGAAATTACAATGAAAAGTGTTGAATAAAGACATGCCAGTTTATTTAGCACATATTCTTAACCTCAGTGGCAGTACATACATTCATATTTTGTTTTGCTCAACTTTCTGGTAAACATTTTTGGCTATGCCCCTCTTAAATGTTACTTAGTGAAGGTAACGGGATGTTCAGAAAGAAGAGAATACAATAATTATAATACTTATGAGGTACTAACCAAGCACCTAGTCGGGTGGTGTAGCTAGCTGTAGCTAATAAACTGGCACTACTAATACTTGAACAAATGAGTAGGGAACACATTCATCAAAAATACATTTGACATACAGAAATCAAAACAACCTAGGTTAAATAACGTAATGATACAATGACGGTTAGACCACTGATCTGGTGAGGAACATCGATATGGTGGCAGCACAGTTCACCCACGACACAGACACGCACGCACACACACACACACAGGGTTGAGAGGGTGCGGATCCCCACAACACAGCACAGCCACTGGGAGAACTCAGCAGATACCTTCTGCCGTACAGTTGTGGTCACAAGCCATCTGAAGGATGTAAAACATCTCAGAATCCTCTAGGCCGTCTTGTCAAAAAACAAAAAAATCCAACCAGAGAGAACATTCCAGAATCAAATAAAAAGAGAGGGAAGGGAGTAGAAACAAGAAGCGTGTGGAAGTGGAGCACAGAGGAGAAACAGAAGGGGTGTTAGAAGAGGAACAACGAGAGCTAAGTGGAGAAGGTTAAGATTCATTCTGAAAGGAAATTCAGTAGCATGCCAAGAGTTTGTTTAATCAGTGAAACGGGACCAGAAGAATTAACACTCTTTAACGCGTACCGAGTTGGAACAAATCCAGAGGCTAGTTTTGAGTAAATAAAACATCCGAGCAGACTCACACACCATTCGGTGCTTGAATAGCATTAGTGCTGCCCTCCAGATGTGCATGCATAAAGAGCTCTACACACACACACACAAGCAAGAAATATGTAAATGACACAATACCTGCGATTTCAAACCACACGGGAACGTCAGAGGATTCGGTGGTGATGACGCCCACCATGTGAGAGACGGGGTCACTCTCCATCACAGAGAAGGAGTAGGGGGTCTCCTCGAAGGCCAGGGGGGCCGCGTCCTCCGACACCACCGGCTTGGGGATCCACTCGATGTGGAGGCGGCACGTGGCAGATTTCTGCGGACGTCCATTATCCACTGCTTTTATCTGATGGAGAGACATAGGCAGAGAGAGAGAGAGAGAGAGAGAGAGACCAACATAGACAAAGGTCAATGGTTTTCACCAAGATGCGCACCTTTCGCGTTTGTGTAGAATTAAACCTGCGAGAGAAATGTTAAGTGAATAACAGCGTTTGTGGTTATCACATGTCCTCACTCCTCTGAACAGTAAATAATAACTGTACGGTCAGGCTTTCCGTTTGCATGCATGTCTCTCATGAGCCCCGGCTTATCTACAAACAGAACCTTCGCTGTCAGGGCTGTAGCGCGCCGGCCAGGGACGTACTCACCGTGAGGATGTCGTACTCTCCGGCCGATGAGAACTTCTTGGAGGAGACCACGCCCGTCTTGGGCTCGATGAAGAACCTTCCGTGCTCGTCGCCATCCTCGATGCTGTAGGAGATCTCGGCGTTGGGGCCGTCGTCGCGGTCCGAGGCGATGACCCGGTACACGGGGTCGCGCTTGGTGGCCCTCTCCTTCTCCACCCGCTCCCGCTCGGGCAGCTTGATCTTGTAGATCTTCTCCAGGAACTGGGGTCTGTTGTCGTTCTCGTCCAGAACCCTCACGATGATGCGCACTGTGGTGGATTTGGCCGGGACACCGTGGTCACTAATGGTCACCTGGGGATAGATAACATGGATTACACTTTATTAATCCCTGAAGGTGTTTTATAGGTAAGATAAAGACAGAATAAGATCAAAATGATTACAGATAAGATCTCTCTCTTGGTATATGTATAATGTAATATGAAATAAAATATGTGCAATAAAGAACAGCAGCAAAACGTTATAAGTATCAATAAGTAATAGTATGAATGGAGTAGGAAGGAAGGTAGTTATATGGATATAAATATAAATAGGCGAGTCCAAGGTACTGTAATTATGCTTACTATATGATTATAATTGAATATAGCAATAATGAACAATACCACAGAATATATAGAAGATTGAAAAGTAGCATGAATGAATTCCACAAGAATTCAACGTCTTTATAAAAGTCAGGGAGGAAAGCGTTCCGCTCTGAACACAGGTGGTGTTCTGTTCCGTTCGTGATGTCAAACGTGACGCAGTGTGTGGAGCTCTGTTGATGTCGATGGCCACGTCTGTGAGAGGGTTAAGCTTCTCGGACACTTACAGTATAACACCACTGTGTGTGTGTGTGTGTGTGTGTGTGTGGAGTTCCGTCATGGCTGCCTCAGAGAGAGGGTTAAAGCTTCTCGGACACTTATTAGTATAGTACAGCATATAGTATAACGCCACATCTACGACATTGCTCATTATTACACTCATACACAACAACGATACTAGCTTTAAATAAAGGAAAATACAATAAAGGAAAATAAACCTTGTTGCCGCAACCGTGCGAGCTCAAACAGAGGATTCACATACACTTTACAGCAGGGATGGCCACACTGGGTTTTACATTAAATTGACACTAATACTCAAATACAAGGTCAAGGTCCAGAAAGAAAATGTTCAATATGACAAAGGTCCGTCTATTAAGGTCAGTCAAGCTTTTAAACAATTATAATAGGATCTACAAACCACCATTCATCCCATTGATTTTTGTGGTTCTTACCTCTGAATTTTGAGGAAAGGTCGCTTCAAAATAACAGTTTTGCTTCATAGTGGCGTTCCAAATTGGCACTCTTCACAAGAGCTACTGTTTCTTGGCATATTAAGCACATCGGTTTGGTGCTCGTTGGAGGGAGGATGAATGCATATTTTGCAATCCATTCCTCTTTGAATTGCCGATTTTCACTGTCGACTTTTCTTTTACTGGCCACCTTTGAACATGACATTTTATCTTGATTCACGTTCGAAATCTAGGCTACTAGCTAATTGCTGACAAAACTAGCTGTGCTGT
>OMKP01083183.1:0-20167 GCA_900302375.1 Bathygadus melanobranchus | reverse complement strand
CCCCACCTGCCACATCAATCATGCCTTAATGACAAGGAGTGACACAGAGAGAAAGAGACAGAGATAGAGTGAGAGAGACCGAGATTCAGCTGAGAGATAGTGAGTGTTCGAAATGTGTAATATGTGAAACATACCAGCTATAACAGCTCATTCATAACAATGCTTTATGAATGTTGAAAGTTTTGACATTGTCAGACAATAAATGACCACCTTAGCCTCCTTAAAGAGCCACGTAAACATCTAGCAATAATCAGCAGTCCATTGGCTGGACTTGGGTGAACACTAGGCACTAAACACTGGGATTCACAAAGCTACGCCACCATATCTGGATGATTCCATCCTGATGGATTTCATCTACACACATTTCCATTTATCTTTCCTGCTGAGTCACTGCCATGGGCCACATTCTGAATTTCTCACTACTGCACAGCAAAGAATATGGCAAAGTTTGATCCAGTACTCCACTTTATGAGATCACCACTACATTAACACGGGAATACTTCCAGGCATGATGAATCCATCTCAGAGCAATAGATTGGAGTAACGTGGCAGGTGGAATTGAGAGAGCGGCGCCTGTCGCGAATACATCTCAGTAAAAAGGGCCCGGGCTGCCATTTAAAATGGCCGACTGAGAGTCATGCCCGAGGCTGGGGCATATAATACTATATTAGACATAAGTACAGCAATGCATTCCATCCTTACGTTCAAAGGGATGTAAGTGATGGTTCAATCAGGACAAAGGGGGGAGGTGATTGTGACAGGTGTGCAAAAGTGCAGAGAGACCAGATAAATTAGATCGTGAGATTCTGCGAGTTCCCACAGACAAAGTGGCGTTTTAAAAACTAAGAAGTCATTTTTTTTTCTTTTCCCCTCTGCCCTCTGTGTTTAAGCAGAAGGTCAGTGGAAGCTGGAAAGGAAACAGGACTGTCAACAACGAGAGGAGCAACCTGCGCCATATGGAGGCCATATTTCATGAATCCTAAAATAAACCCGGGCTACTTCAGAAGGACACACAGAGTTCAGCACTTGTAACAACAGGCTAATGTTGCTCATGGTAGCTAATGTGGGTTCCAGCCCTTAACTTCTACGTCGTCATCCTTTTTAAATCTTTGGGAAACTATGAGTTGATAGGAGGGTGGCTTGCGAGTCGGTCTGTGCGTAATCTAAAGAAAACACCATCACATGCCTTGGCTTGGCTCGTATTGTTCACACAAGTCGTCCACATATAACACCGTAACTCCTGACACTACGTAGGCCCCTTAGACCGAGTCAGCTGAGAGAATGTACCTCAAGTGAAGGTCTTACGCTATGAAGCGCGGCATGCATCACACTTGACCGTGTTAAAAAAAATCAGCTTGACCTCAGGCCAATTTGCTTGCGTCTCATTGGTCGTACCTTACCTGATTAGGGTTATATGGCTTAAAATAACAGGAGGTAGATCACTGCCTTCCATGGGTATAAAGATGATAGAATGGGGCCACAGTAAAAAAGACGATCAGGGATGTAATGCTGTGGTTCATGGCGGCTAAGTGTACACCCACAAGTGTGTGTGCGTGCGAGTGTGTATGCCGCTCAAGGCCTCAGGGAAGAAGCAAAGGACATACCAAGCACCGTAAAGAGAAGCCATTCGTTAAAGTTAAAAAGCTACATGAATGACGTGGAATTACTGGCAGTGATTGAGGGGCTTGATGTCGTGCATAGGCATTTCCCCTACGCTTTGATTCTCTCTCTCTCTGCCACCATATATATCGGCTCAATCCCTGCCTTATCTGGGCACACCACTGTCAATGGCATCACATGAAGTGCATCAAAACAAATGTCAGTAAATGTCAAATGTTCCGGGGAAGGACTGATATGAAACAGACAAGCGTGGAGTTGAGATGGGAGGAAAATAAAAAATAAACCTTGTTGCAGCTTTTTTTGGCCCAGACAGAGCTCACCCCAGACAGCAATTTCCTACCGTTGAAGGTCACAAATAGCCTTTGCCCAAAAGTGTGGGTATCGGAAACAGAATCTGGAATATATATACACACACATATATATATATATAAACATGTGCGTGTGTGTTGTGTGTGGGGCACAGTTTAATTTAGTGCACAGTGGGGAGTATTTATAGAGGAGTGATGGTGGCTGGTTGTGGAAAAACGTTCCCAGTGTCTGGATGTGTTGACACTAGGTAGGGTTACGTAGGGTTACGCATCCCCGTATCACCAGAGGGGGCGGTGAATACGTGGGGTGGCCACTTAAATGTCACGGAGGGAGGCCATGTTGATTCCCCCCTAGTACGTTTTTTCTGTTTATATATTCGCTTTAAATGGTAATTTCTATCTACTTTGCATCTGTCTGAAAACTAAACGGTCATTATGGGGTAGAACTACCCTATTAGGATTGCAAAAATGTGTTTTTTGCAGCATCGAGCCTCCTCCTCAAACCCCCTCACTTTGAAAAAAACCCCGAACGTAATCATCTGTCAATCATCTTACCATAAGCAGGATGAAGAACGGCGGTCAGTGGAGACAAGGTCCCGAGCCTCAAGTTACAGGTCCTCTATGGCCACAAGGGCTACAGCTAAAGCCGAGGCAGCAAAATAAAGGAAAGAAAATCAGAAAAGGAGGCAGCTATGATATGAGAGAAAGCCTTGATAGAGCCACAGAAGCAAAGGGACTCATAAGGCAGACGTAGAGGCAAACCTTTATGTGTTAAAGCTACAGAAGGAAGCTATAGTGGCATCTAGGGAGGCAGCAATATTTGAAGTAGCAGCAGATTTGGAGGATTTCAGACTTCATCGTGGTGAGTTAAAGGCTTTAACTCACCATGAGTTCCAACAACACGCACCACTGAGTACACAGAGAATCATTAATTTGTACAACATGCTCAACAGCAGCTTCAAGGGGCAATGATACACCAGCTGACTTCTCATGATAACACCCAACAGGGCTTCAAATCAACCACCCCCTTGCAGCAGAGCAGTACATGCAATATTAAAGCCTCATGAGGGTGCATGAGCACAAACCCACTGAAAGCATATGCTATGCAACCCCCCTGTCTCTCATGCATTCTTCCCAAAAGAATACTCACCTGCAACTCCTCATACCCCTGACCTAGCCCAGTATCTTGGCTGGCGCGGGCCTGAGTCAGCAGCACAGGCAAAGCCGATAAGGCCAGTGCACGTTCATAGCAGGTGTCAGTGTGATATGGCAGCCAAGAATTGATCAAACACGCCCTACTGAAACGGAGACCTTTCCATGCATCACCTCAGTGAGTTAGGTGGCTTGTTACTGGAGATAGATGCTGTTAAATCTGGTGGATACTTGCCTTGTCTGACATATCTGGACTTAAAGGGTTGAAAACGGCATGATGCATATGAAGCACTATGCAAATTGTTGTGAAAAGAACCAGTTCAATATACAAATAAATAATGTTCTGAAAAGTATGACTGTTTGTTCTTTCAAGTAGCATTCAGATATTTACACATTAAGCAAACTTGTTTTAATTTACTTTAACATGCAAAACCTTGCTGTCTGGGGTTAGGGTTAACCCTAACCCTACATCCAGAACTCAAGGCCTGTGGTTTTCAAACTTTTTGTGCCCAAGGCACACCAAAGGGCAAGCCAAAATCTCAAGGCACACCTGTATTCATATCCGGGTAAAATAGCCTCTAGAACATGTGTTATCACTCTGTAATGTATGGTTGTCACAAAATCCCACGGCACACCTAGACACCGTTTGGGAACCACTGCTCTAGGCTACTCTACTCTTGAGATGAAACACATGTCCTAGATAATTCCCTGAGGTTGAGTAGATGCAGTAAGTAATTATCATTAATTAATTATCAAGTTTAACAGAAATATTCTGTCGGAAGGTGCCACTAAAAAAACATTAGACTGGATTTGTGTTACAAATAAGTAAGTCTACCGAATAGGCTATAGCATGACCGGCTGTCCAGTTATTGGAAAATAAGGTTAAAACAATATTTAAAGCATTTTCTGAAGAAAAATGGAAGAAAGCTCTAATTCTTAAGAATAGCCTTGAGGGAATTTTACCAATCCTGTACGTTTAACATATATAGCACATGTGCAAAGTATGTGTATGCCATTTTCCGGCAAATTGTTTCACATCCATGCATAGGAATGACTTTGTAAATACCCCTCCTGCGTGAAAGAATTTGCAGGGTTAAAAAGTGATTGACAGCTGACACTAGACTGTGATTGGTCGGGCTAATATTTGATTGACACGTCATTCAACCTTTCTGATTGGTCACACCGTCTGTAGTGACGTACTTGGACCTTCTGGCGCAAGTCCTGCCTTCGCTAACATTTCATTGGTGTTCAGAAAGCACAGCACGACGGGAGCGCTTTTCAATCAAGAGTCATAGCGCTTGATCAAAGCAACTCTATTTCTATCATAGCTTACTATAGAAGATGAAAGCATTGCAGGCCCAAGCTTGTATGGGGCCCTAAGCAGAATTTGATTTGGGTTGATTTTGATTATAATTAGATAGATAGGTACTTTTTCGGGGATAATAAATGTATATATCTATATTGTATCAATCTATGTATCTATATAATTAAAGTCAAATAACTTAGATAAAGAGAACCTCCCTCAGTAAAATGTTTGTAACTGCAAATATATAAACCACAATATTAAATAAATTAAATAAATACTTCAATAATTACAAACAATGAACAGAGGAACATGTAACAAGATAACAAGAAAACATTTCAAGCTCTCTTGTGGGACATTTCAAGCTTAGTTATGCAACGGGCCCTGGATGTAAGATTGGGTAAGGCAAATGCAGCAATACATTAGCTATAGATTTATAGTGGTGTTTCTGAGCACTTGGGATTTGTACCGGAGTGAAGCTGAGCACTTACCATCAAAGTCAGCCTTTTTTCCTTTTTTTCTACACTAACTGGCAACTACTTGTTTACCATGTGACACCAACGTTGTTATACTATTGGCTCACAAGTCTTGTTAGAAGCTGGAACCAGACATCCGATCTTTCAGAGAAAAACGAAACATTAATTTTGGACCTGTCAACATTTTTTAAATCATTGAATCACAATCATTCTATTATTTTTTTAGGAAAAGCGATATTCCGCACCTTTCTAAAAGCTTGTAGATATATTATTATTATTTATTATTCATCTACAAAACATTGTTATCAACCTTTAACTAAAGTACTTCAATGAAAGTTGTCCATGTCGTCGTAAATAGATCACAACCAGTATTCAAACAAATGTGCACAAAATAAAATTGTGCACAAGATTAACCTAGAGACTTCTGTTGTGTAGATCACATCATAGTAAATTATTTCAGTAAATGAGTCGCCTTCGCATATGGTTCTTTTTTGTCCTCCCAGAGACACCGTACACCGTGTATCTGCCTGACTGGAGGCCACCACGCTCAGTAGCTTTGGTCCTGCAACCACATCATTGTGATCTAATTGGTAAAATAAGGTGTTTGTTAACAGCTGTCAACCAATACTGTTGTTGATCAGCAAAATTAACATCCTAACTACTTCCTAATAAGTAAAATGCACAAGCAGCACATGTCAGTGAGTGGTTGAGGTGTAGCTCATCTTGTTGCTCTTCTCATAAATGTTTTTCAAATCGTTGTATCCGCCCTAAAGTCATATTTTGTCGGTAGGAGAGGATTACCATGCCTGCCCGCAGGCTCCATCTAGTGGACCACCCGTAGAATAACATAATAGGTGGATAATACATCCACTGGTTGATATGACCTGTTCATATGACTCAAACAGTTGGATACCAAAGAACTGCTTGAACTTGAGATAATTATGACAGATGTCTTGCATATTGGTGTGTGGCTGCAGAGGAGAGAGTGAAAAGTGGAGTCTGTCTGCAATACTGTCCGGTAAGCCCGTTAGCGGCCCAGAGAGGGATGTTGTTTTGTTTGTTTTATATTTCGTACATCTGTTTTCATATACCGTTGTTATTATACAGTCCTACTATAAGTGCATTCCGTTGCCGTAAGTTTTACCAACTAAATTCCATGTCTAGTAGATCTCGGTAGATAATTTCTTAGGCTAAATTGAGGGAAGGGTCATGGACGTTTTACACGCCAGTGGCGCCCTCTAGTGCCTGCTTCGTTAAACAGCTGACTGGCTTGTCATTCAAATGCCTACACAGACATGGGAAGGATTCATTTATACCCAGTTATTTATAGGCATAATGAAACGGATTATTTATCAGCACACGCATACTTCTAAGTTCTGAGGTTGATGATCAAACACAAAATTATCAATGAGAGAAGAGATTAACTCTGATGAAGCTTGTGACGACCAACATTGATTTTTAAATTGTTGAAACGTGTTTATTTTATTGACGTTAAAATTGTTTGGTTGTTCTGGTGTACAAATAAAGTAGAAATTCTGGCGTGACATTTGGACATTGCGTTTGGTAGAGAGAGAAGCTTTGTTGAGAGAGATATTGCTTTTAAACTTTTTGGTGGTGTGAGACCGTGCAGCGATATGGATGGTGAGTTCCCAGCTGTAGGTACAGCAGTACTGTAGCACGCTTCGTTCCGAGCGCTCTTCGGCTCAACGCCGCCACCATCAGTTCGTTTGTTTATGTTTAAAAACTTTGCACATCTTCTGGATGCCGTTGGTAATAAAACGGAGCTCTTATCGGACTTCGAACACGCGTGTCTTTCTCTCAATTGATGGTGATCATCACCTCTCTCCCAGGTCCTGTGTCCAGAGGAGAATGGATACACACAGCATCTTCCTCATACCTGGTGGAAGACTTCCTATCTCTATACGTATTTGTCTGCCAGTCTGTCTATATATACTTTTTCACCACAGGAGTATGAGGACAGAGAATGGCTCCAGCGGTGCTGGGCCAGACGGTGGCGTTCATCCATTAACGTTGTGGACTTTAATGAAGTGGCCATGTTGCGTGCCATCGTCTCAATCATTTCACGTTTCACCCCAAAGCAGGAAATGTGCCAGGCCAACCAATTGCGCCCAGCTTCACAGACCTGATGAAGAGGATGCTCCAGCAGTGCGTGTGGTGTTATGTGCTGGAGCATCCTCTTTAGCCTGGAGAGAGGGGACCAGAGGGGGACCAGCCCAAAAGCAGCTGCCATGTGCCCAGTGTGGACCACCACAGCAGCCGCTACTGTGAGCCCAGTGTGGACCAACCCAGCAGCTGCTCCCGTGAGCCCAGGGTGAACCATCCCAACAGGGTACCAGTGAGCCACACACCTTTTGTATCAGGACCAGGCCAGTCGACACCAGACAGTGGCAAAGTGTATGTGTGCCACTTTGGCTTTGCAGCACTTCATTCACACCTTCTGCTTCCTGTGGGGTTGACATGGAGACTGTGGAGGTCCAGCCAGCCATAGCAGAAATCCAACCAGGTGTTGACATGTAAAGCATTAGTCTCATCTGCTCCTCTATGTTTTAAACTCAACCCTCCCCCTACAGACACTAAGCTACCAGAGAGCAGCTCACATGGCAGCCTGCACAGCAGCACCCTAAATCTGTGAACAAATTAATTAACACATGCAAATGAGGTTTTTAGATTTTTTTTTAACATTGGTCTGCATATTACATCAAATGAGTCACCTGCTAAATGATTCTCAATTTGTAAGTAAATAGTCAATGGTATTTTCAACAGGGTTAGGGTCTACCCATCGCTGCTTCAAGTGATGTTTGATTAGCATGTCAAATTGGCTCACATTAATAGGCACGATCATGTGGTCATATTTATGTCAACAATGTTCAGACGAAGGAATATCCATCCATATTGCAGGATTTATGATGCAGGGCATATAGACTGCATTATAAAAGCACATTACACGTTAGCTTTGCTAGACTGGTAGAATTTGTGTGCCATACCCTCATCTAGTATTTACTATATCTATTGAAGGATCTCGCCATATAATGAAAACAGGTTTTTCCCCATTGTGATTGTGTTACATCAAGGACAATCACAAAAATCAATGGGATTTTGGAAACTGATACTTTAATGATGACTTGAGAGCGACAACAGTATTTAATATCAAATGATAAATAGCGGTACGCATTACAGTTTGAACATAGTGCTCGGGAAGTGCCAGAGACAGTTCTAGAGCATCTTATAACGTGGGCGGCAATTCTAGAACCCAGGCAAGTTTTCTCGCACCCCTGGGCCTGGCCTTCAGTCTTCAACCTCTCCTGGGCTTCTGATGTCATCAATCTTCAGGATCATCTTAACCACCTGCGTGGCCAGAGAAATCTGCTGCTTCTTGCCAATCAGAGTCTCAATCACATGTTGCAGCTTCATGTCTGTGGAGGAAGGTTTGTTTTAGTGTCACCCCGTGTCGTATATCATTGGCCGTCACAACTTCCCAAAAATAATCACAGATTAACTGTGTCCCTTGCGTGTCTGGGTTCCCTTACCGTTGGTGTTAAGGTGCAAGCAGTCGATGCCCAGGAAGGGGTTGTTCTCTGCGACCTGCTTGGCTCTGACCTCGGTCATGGTCTGGATGGGGTTCAGCCCACTGTTCTCTGCCAGGGCCATGGGGATCACCTCAAGGGCATCAGCGAAGGCCCTCATTGCATACTGCTCCAAAGATGGGCACTGAGGAGCAGAGGGATGGCACACGAGTTAGAGGGTGTGGTGCCTCCATATTAACCAAGCTTGACTTTTAAGTAAACCCGATTAGTTCAAACACTTTAGATTAGAATATACCAAAACAGCCTGGTGTTAAAATGTGTTATGATGCAATACCTTATCTGCTGCCTGGTTGACAGCCAGGGCACACGCAATCTCAGAAGCTCCACCCCCATACACGATGCGGTTGTCTCGGACCAAGTTGCGGATGACGCACAGGGCATCGTGGAGCGCACGCTTGGCTTCCTCAATGATCTGATTGAGGCAAAAAGAAAATGATGCGCTCAATTATAAAAAACATAATAGATCCCCAAGTGCAACTAACAGGCATGCAAACTGATTAGAAGTTAAGGTGAGAACATGGCACAACTAGGGGGGGGGGTCTGGGGGCATGCTCCCCTGGCAGACCTTTTATTTTATTTTTTTAAGATATTAGCTTTCTATGCTCATTTCTAGTTACTTTTAAGTGTATTTGCATCTGCCAGAAAACTAATTCCAACAGCCATTACGGGGTAATACCACCCCATTAAGATCGCAAAAATGTGTTTTTTGTTACCAATATTTGCTTCACTGACTCCTGTTTCTAATTAGAGCTCCTCCTCAAAACCCCTCATTTTGAAAAACTAAACTAACTAAATTGTCTGTCAAGTCAAAGGTTCCATAAATCACAACAATATCCACTTATTAGCCACTATTACCGTTTCTGGGAGTCATGTACAGTCTTGTACAGGCTATTTTGACCATGGGAAATGTAGAAGAAAGTACCTATGTGCACGTTATCGTTACAGCATTGATAAGTCAAATCAGTGCCATAAGATTTTGACTTGAGTCCATATATCGCAACTAACACAGGTATCGGCAACAATCCTGAATGCGATCGCTCATTAGGCGCAGCAGAGGACAAAAAAAAAAAAAAGAACATCGTGCCCACCATCTTGTTGCCTCCACGGATGAAGATCGTCACGGCCCTGGAGTTCTTGCACTCCTCAATGATCAGCATGCGGTCCTTGGTGGTGCCGAAGCAGATCTCCTTCACCACACCGGCCATGCCGAGCTTCTCGGGAGTCAGCTCGCTGAAGCGTGGCACGATGCGCCCTCCGGTGGCTATGGCGATGAGCTACAGAGAGCAACGACAACAACAAAGAATGTAAGGATCGTGGCAAGTTACACTGGGACACAATACAGGTAGTCAATATCAGCCCCAATACCAGGTTAAAACAGCAACGCTGGAACATCTCCCTTACCTCGATCTCAGGCCCTCCGACCCAGCGCACAGCAGGCAGCTCATTCTGCAGCAGCAGATGGTTTGCCTCGTCATCAAAGCCCCACTGACAAATGGCCAAGTTGGCGCCATTATCTTTAACCTGCAGATACAACAGAAGACAGCCAAGTCAATTGAGAGGGTCGGTCGCTCAGCAAGACAGCGTGTTCAATCCGCTCAACGCCGCTAACCTGCTTGATCATCTCCAAGAACTTGTCCTTCTCGTACTTCTGAAGGGCTTTGTAGTCCTCCACAGAGGTCACGTCCAACTTATGCTTGGTCTTTGGCTTGGGGGGCTCAAACGGACAGGTGAGGATAGCGATCTTTGTGTCTTTCAGAACCTGAAGGCGGAGGTGACCAGCAAATAACATTTAGAGTCATGATGGCAACACAGAGCACACCAGTCAGGGAAGGTAATGGTCCGTGTACCTTGGGCATCTGCGGGTGGCTGAACTCTTTGTCCATGATGACTCCCTTGATGAGCTGCGTGTCCTCCAGCTTGCCTCCCACCTTGCCCTCCATCTTAATGAGCTCAAAGTCTACATCCTTTCTGTCCATGGCAGCCACGGTGAGGATGGCGTTCACTGCAATCTCAGCCATCTGTCTGTGACACCGATTGATCCTGGACAAACAACGGCAGATGGTTATCCTGCCAGTCTCTTAACTTCACATTAAGAATGACACACTAGAATCCGGGAACCATTTTCCTAGTTGCCCCCAAATGAATAACATGAGGTCCTGAGAGGTTAGGAGGAAATTACTTGTAGAGATGAGTGGATTGAGTCACTGGCCCGCGGAACTGACTACAACCACGGGTGTAGACTGATCCTCAACAGCCTATTTTCTGTATTGATAATATGCGGGTGATTTGTGGGATTTGTTCTTGCTGTCAGGTTTTTCTTCTACACCTACTCCATCCTAATTAATTTCAGTCCGGTATTTACTGTTCAATAACATTTTGCCTAAATAAAGAAAGCCTATTACGCTATGACGTCAAACACATGCATTTTGTCGTTTGGTTCATTAATCCGAATGCATTACCGATAATAGGCTACACTCATGCTGAAAATGTTGGGCAAATTCTCTTAAAAGCTTGAAATTATAGTTATTTCCACACGAAATAAAACGTACTTGTAATTGTACGAAGCAATTGTACTTTTCAGCAGCACTATTTTAGAGTAGCAGGTCGGGAAGGGGGCACGGGTGTAATCTTCCACTTACAAACGATGGGTCAGGTAGAGGTCCCCGCATCCAGCAATATGTGGATGCGGGGAGGAAATAACTTAACCATGCATCACTAAAGCCTTGTCAGGACATCTCCATCTACACAACAAAACCTGGAATATTGTTACGCCTTGTCAGGACATCTCCATCTACACAAAAGAAACCTGGAATATTGTTACCGGTAAGCCTTCTGAGTACAAAGTTCAGCAGGGCATTTTAATTGGAAATAATAAAATACTTTGCTGAGAGGGAACTCACACTTTGGATCCCAGGGTGGTCATGGCGGTCTGGATGAGTGGTTCTCTGTTGTTGGGATCAAAGGGAAAGGTCTCGCCAATCTTGTCCAGCTGCTTAATTGCAATGTCTGCCGCCTGGTCGAACCCATCAGAGATACGAATGGGGTGGATCCCGCGATCCAGGAGAAGCTCTGCCTGCTCAAGGAGCGCCCCAGCCAGCACTGTGTAGGACAGGGACACATCTGACGCAATACTGCAGTATGGATGACTTCTGACTCCCTCAACGCCTGACAGCCGGTGGCAGTTTATGTCATGAATCGGGCTGCACAATTTAGGGATGCACAATATACCAAAAAATTCTAATCAAATACAGCGAATCTCAGTGACTACTCGAGTAACCGTTTCATAGGTGTGTTTTTTCCCCAGCACCAAGGTGGGAAAATGTCTGCAATAGTTGCCACTATCTCGCACATATCGAAAGTCAGTTTTAATCTGTATTTGTGCTTTGCACCCACACTGGTGCATTTTGAAACGTGACGTATCCAGTTGAATTGCATTTTAGTTTAGGGCAAGGTACTTGAAATACTGATCAAACCGTGTATTGTATCAGCTCAAGTTGAATCACTTCTAAATTCATCCCCTACCCAACGTGTAACCATAGCAACATTAAAGAGCACAGCTGTCAAACCTTACTCGTTATCAACTGTGGCGAGCACAGCTGAGTTATAAATTATAGTTATACTTCATTAACATCTCTTTCAATCTATTTGGAGGAAAACAACCATTTTTAAGAATGGGATGCAGCAGAGGACATTAATTTAACGAGTTACAGCGACGGATCCATAACCTCCGCTTACCTTACCCCCGTTGTAATTTATACCATGACTCCTTAATTTTGTTGTAGCGGTCTAAGCGGGATAATCAACTTGTAGGTGTGAGATAAACAGTTTTAAGGCACTTTGCCACCACCATGTGCCTTAAAAAACAATTAAAGCACAGCTACACCTAAAATGACAGACACCTTTGAAGCCCTGAAAAGAAAGCCACCAGGTTCACGGTACAATTCATTACCATGATATTAGAAGTTGGAGCCGCCTGACTTTTGGACAAATTAGTATGCTCTTACCAACAACTCCAGTTGTTCCATCACCAATCTCATCATCCTGTGATTTGGAGAGCTCCACCATGAGCTTGGCGATCTGGTGGTCTACATCCATCATGCCGAGAATGGTGGCGCCGTCGTTGGTAATAGTCACCTCTCCATCACGGTCGACCATCATCTTGTCAAGACCTGAACAATGCAAATTGTTAAATAATGTGTCAATTGTGTCATGAATTGACTAACGTTTGATAGAAGACAATAATTTAAATGTAAGTGCATCTGCATTCAATTGCAATCGGCACAGAAATTGCAATGAGTCTTTGGATTTTGTCATTTTTAAATATTTACATGAAAAACCTTCATATTCTTGTGATAAATAGGCCTAATGTTATACTCACCGTTGGGTCCAAGAGACGTCCTGAGAGTTGAGGCCACAGCCTTGGCTGCCATAATATGAGACTGCAAAACAACGCCAGTGTGTCAGCTAGCATTCGTTGCGAGATTTCACAACTTGCATCGCCATCGACCAACTCGGAATTCATTGTAAAGCATTTAAGCAGTTCGATTTAAGACGTATCCCAAGACTGCAAAGCAGCCAACGCCGCAGATTAGCGTCGTCCAGACTTTGGGGAACACACCATGAAAAGCACATGGGCGGATGAGTTAGCGTCCCATAATCTCCTGACTACGCATGTCTCTCGGCTTGCTGAGACAACATAGATGACCGGCGTTTGCGTGTATATCACGCCAATTTAACAAAAATCAATCACATCAACACGCCTAGAACATAAGCCCGACACGCACAGAAAGACATCGCCCAACGTGTCACGCTAGCTAGCCCATTGTACCTTCAAGGCATCGAGGCCCGATAGCCGCGTCTTCTTGTCCTGGTCCTTGATGATGATGAACGGCCTTCCATACTCATCAAACGCCAAAGTCCCCAAGCTAGACATGTTGCTGAAGGACCGAGACTCCAATCGAGTGGACTATGCGGTTTGTGATTTTGTTTTAATGACAGAAAACTAGAGCGTGGCTAGGCTGCAGTCGCACAGGTCTGCCGGCGACTTCTGGAAGGATCTAGGGGCGGGGAGGGCGAGACCAAATTGATTCGTGGAAACCAAATCCATTACACGTGTACAACGGTTTGACTTAATATTAAATATAACCGAATGAAAATGGCTTGAATGAAAATGAAGTGATGTATGTTCGTATATTGATTGCATATGTATATATTTTTAAAACCGTTAGCTACATGCTTTATGATATTCTGTTTGTATAATATGGTTTCCTCCAATATCGTGTTATCGCGATCTTTAATCACAATCTCGCGTAACTGACAGCGTCTAAACAGTTCACTGGGATTGAATGGAAGTGATCGAAAAAGGGCAGTATCTTTTGACAGGTACGTTGTCATATTTTTCTTTTTGTATTGAACATCATATGGATAAACATGTATCGTAATCGATGTTTATAATTGCATTTTAGCCGCAGATCACTGACGGTCAGATTGGCGGATAATGTTGATCGGTATTGCCTTAGAAACCTTCACTTTCTGTTAAAAGCCGTGTGTTTTCATAGTGCAGTTTAACCATTATAGTTTAACCGTTATAAACTTCCAAAAAGTTACCCCGTTCTCAAAAATGGTGACAGTTGCTCGAGTCCCTCGTGCACCGTGAGTGACGTAATATCCGGGCAGTGTGTGGCTGTGTTGATGTTGATGACACACAAGGATGCGTTGCAATTATGATCAGTTCTTTAATGTTTTCTATTACTTGCTGGTTTGAGCATTTTGTCGGTGAGAGGGCTTTTAATATAAATGTATATATGTTGACATTTTAACTAACTACCCATTATTTTGGACGGCTTATGCTGCTTAGCCTAGCCACTTGAAGCACTTGCTGTGTTGTGGGATGTGTAATGTAGACTGAACCTTGGATGTCACGATTTTACTCATTCATTAGAATTTCAAAATGCTACAAATGATCAACTATTTTTATTTTTGTGTGGAATGGTTTGTCATGTTATCGTATCTTTCTGGTATGTACAACATCTTTAGCAGGAAATAACTGAAAGTATGCTGGTTACCAGTTTGAATCGATTAGGAGTTAATAATTGTTGATATTGTTGTGTGAGCCAAACTTCACAACTGAATGCACCCCAAAAGTAGACACAATAGGGAACGGGCTATAGCCTAAAATGCCAAGCAAGCTTTGGAAATAGGCTAAAAAGTATTGTATTTCTCTATTTCCTAGAATGCCATGTGAAACGAAGCACCGGTTCTTGATTCTATACGGTTCTCAGAAGGGCCAAGCTCAATCCATTGCTGAGGGGATAGCCAATGAGGCCGCAGAGCATGGGCTGGTGGCTGAAATCAGCTGCTTAAGCCAGCATGAAGAGGTAGGGAGCCCACACACTGCCTGCACCTTGCTGCACCCATGCTATCCTTAACCGTACTAGCATATCTTGAATATCTGAATATAGTTCATATAGTTCATTAATGTGTACTAATGTACTATGTAACTCTGTCAAATGTATCTGTACAACTCAACAACAACAACGCATTTGGATAAAGAAAGAAGCCTTAAAATGTGAATGGGTTTAGAGTGTGTAAGCATACCATCCCAAGAGAAAATATCAACATGAAGCCTAACGTAGTGCATGACAATACAGCAGCAGTTCAAGTGGACGCGATCACTGACCAGACAAATCCCTTTGACAGTACAAGTTGGAGAGGGAGAGCGCTCCCGTGGTGTTTGTAGTGTCTACCACAGGAGACGGGGACCCGCCCGACACCACGCTAAACTTTGTGAAGACCATCAAGGAGAAAACCCTGCCCAGTGACCACTACAAACACCTCCGCTATGCACTCTTGGGTAAAGACAAATGCACGCATGGCTGAAACTTCTGTTGTTGTGTTTATCTTTATTGCAAATGAAAGTGTACCAGTCCATTCAAAACCTGTTCAAAGTGGGGTGATTGCATAGCCTCCGGTGTTGCAGCTTGCAGCTTTCTCGAGAACCGCTCACCCAAACAACACATTCAACAAAACCAATCCATACAATCCATCCATACATATGTATATACGTATTCAAGAATTTAGTAGCCGTGGGTCTACCTTATTTCCCTTAAGTTGCTGTTCACTGCCATGCTGTATAGATCAAAAACTACGCCGCTACACACAAAACGTTGAAGTTGAATCTCCTGTAATGGCAATGAGTCACGATTTTACCGCTATATTCCCTTCATGTATGTATATGTATTCCCTTCATGGATGTATATGTATCCCCTGCATGTTAAGTGTCCTGTTTATTGCCCATGCACACTGTAGCTTTAGGAGACACAAACTATGCAAATTTCTGCAACTGCGGGAAGACCATTGACAAGCGGCTACAGGAACTTGGAGCCAATCATTTCTATGCAACAGGACACGCAGACGATGGCATAGGGTAAGTTGTTGGGAAAACGGCAGGTGACTGATCTATAGATGTACTGATAGTGATATGTATAGATATACTAAGTTACTAATGTATGTTACTGATTCCTGCTTCTGCATAATTTGAATTATTGTCCATGCATGTGACGTCTTGTTTTAAAGGTTGGAGCTTGTGTTGGACCCCTGGATAGAAGGAGTGTGGGATGCGATCAAATCGGCCGTATCAAAGATGGCATCCGCTAGAGACACGCCCCTCAAAGAAAACCTCAGTGACATGGCAAAGGAAAACCCTGCGCTCACATCTCCACCACATGTGGAACTAAACCGCCTGAGTCTCGCGGACAACCAGGCCTCCGACTCAATTGGAGCAACTTTGGACTCTGACTCTAAATTGATGGTAGCCGGTCTGCCTTCCACGGAAATCCCGGGGTCAAGCTCTAAATCGGACAGTGTTGCTGCTAAATTGGCGCCGGCTGCTCAGACCGACCAGGCCGGAGAGGAGCGCGCAGTGTCTGAACCCTCGCTCACGTGTTCCCCGCCGCCGTTGTCACAGTCGTCCCTCAACGTGCCTGCGCTGCCCCCTTCCTACCTGGAGGTCACACTGTCGCTGGTAGACACAGAAGAGAAGGTAAGGGATTCTATTCAGGAAACATGCGCGGTCTGTTAGTCGGTTTGTTCTATCTCTCTGCCTTTAGGCGTTTCACAAGTCGTGTGCAAGCCACGACTCTCCTGTTTCTATCGTTTACATGTCCTTCTTTTTACCTACAGTTTAACTCATCAATGCATACAGAGAAGTTTCTTGAAGTGCCTGTGACTAACGCAGTTCAGATGACCAGAGGAGATTCAGTTAAGAAGACTCTGTTGCTAGAGTTGGACATTTCTGTAAGTTTTATCCGATATTACTTTTGGTTTGGTCTGTATTTTGGTTATTATGTTATGACAAAGCTTAGTGGCTCCCTTACAATAAGTGACAAAAACTTAGACTGCTGTAGTGGTTTGAAACAACAAATCATTGCCTCTATCTTATACCCACCACAAAATTCCTATTACTAATAATCGTTAGTTTGTTTCCTTTTGAATTGTCAAGCCTACAATCTGTAGCTGTTGCATGGCAACACGTCCACCCCCTTGGTTCTTGTGCCAATTTTAGTTATTTTAAGTTTTTTTTTAAGCGGGTTAGGGGTTTTGATGCGCAATGAAGGAACTGCAGTCTTTTTTCACACTTATTTGAATTTATTTAACTGCCATTGATCTGGGGTCGTGCTTACTGTCTGCTGCTGGCGTTGGTCTCTCTTAATTTAGCTCTTGCTTGATTATATAAGTTGCTTTTTCTTTGGGGAGAGGGTTTAAATGAATATTACCCAACCCTAATATACATTCAGAAAAGTTACAGATGGACTGCATTTTATATAGCGCTTTTATCCAAAGCGCTTTACATTTGCCTCACATTCACCCATTCATACACCGACGGCGGTGTCAACCATGCAAGGTAACAACCAGCTCGTCGGGAGCAGTTAGGGTTAGGTGTCTTGCTCAGGGACACCTCGACAATTAGCTAGGCGGAGCCGGGGATCGAACCGGCGACCTTCCGGTTGCCAGAAAACCGCTCTACCCCCTGAGCTACTGTTACAACGGATTACTATGAAAAGGGAGAAAATAGTAATAAAAAATTATAAAAATACAATAAAATGTGTCTCTTTTCTTAAGGCCCATCCGACTATGACCTACATGCCGGGGGACTCGTTTGATGTACTCTGTCCAAACAGAGATTCTGAGGTGGACGCCATCCTCCACAGGTTGGGCCTGCAGGACAAGAGACACCACCGTGTTCAGCTAGCTGTACGGAAAGACACCAAGAAAAGAGGTAAACCTTTTTACAAAGGTGTATATAATTAATGAAAGAATGCATTTACATTAATCATAAAATGTGCCAAACAGATTCCTTCCCCCCAACAGTTTAATTTCCTGTCTAAATAACGCTTTTGGTTTAATATTTTCCTGTCTGTAATATAATCAACATTATAATATGGCCTGTGTTATTCTCTTTGTGAACAGTGCCAATCATTTCACAGAGAAGTAACACCTCCAGGTTTATGGTTAAACACAACAAAAGAGAGGTTTTTTGTAGCTCTCATCTATGTTTTTGTTTGTTCCTTGCCTTAACCTTTTCATCAATGATTGTATAACTGAGTCAAAGTGTGCCAGCGTAGCATTATAACCAGTCAATACACTGCCGGGGCCTGATCTACTTTGAAAGTAAACAACTCCCATTGTCCACCCAATCACATCACTCCTAATCTTTGTCCATCCCCAATGTCCCATTCCTTGGAAATGTGGCACATTAAGGATGCGAGATAGGCTCAGAGTTCCATTTCATGTGTCCTTCGACACTTCTCTCGTCATGCTCCAAATTTCCCACCTCGATCACATTCACCCGCCGCTGGGTTTGCACACATTTTAATACATGCCTTCCTCCGACCGACCGCACATCTTGAATCCAAACTACATTCAAATGAAAGTCTGACCTTGTGGTTTATTCATGTGCCAGTGAACGTTGGCTTTTATCTTGCGCTGCATCTGTTTTCGCTCTTTGGCTCCAGGTGCTCAGCTTCCACCGCACATCCCCGATAAGTGCACTGTGCAGTACCTGCTCACGTGGTGCCTTGAAATCAGAAGTGTTCCCAAGAAGGTTGGTTAAGCCTCGCCCCCCAAACCTCGGGCCAAATGTATAGACACTTTCCATTTAAAAAAAGCCACTACTGTGTCATGTTTCCCCGATTATTTATGTTTGTTCTTTACATTAAATTAATTATCCATTCATCCTTCGCGTTCAAGCTGATCATCAAATACTATATGCTTGGAATAATATAATACTATATGCTAGCAAGTGGTACAAGGCTGAATCGCACAAATCGGATGGTTGGCTCGATATAGTAAAATAAATCATACATACAGACATACTCCAGCAACGTTTGGGAAGAATTGTGCTTGCTTCAATCAAGCTGTAGTGAAGGATTGATTACTGTATTTAATTGTATCTTCTGTACTGGCGTAATAGTTGTTATTTTCTGAGTGATTTGTATGTTTATTTATCTGTATCTTTTCCCCCCCTATTATTATTATTGCTAATTTGTTCTATGCGCTGAATGCCATATTTATTGTTAAAAAACAGAATATTTGTATTTTTTTTACTATGAAAATATATCATTAAATCAATGAATTATTATTTCTATTCTATAATGCTTGTATACCCTTGAATAGGCATTTCTGCGGGCCTTGGTGGAGTGTGCAGGGGACAGTGCGCAGAAGAGGAGGCTACAGGAGCTCTGCAGCAAGCAAGGCGCCGCAGACTACAACAGGTTCATCAGAGACTCGTCTCTCTGTCTGGCGGAGCTGCTCACAGAGTTCTCCTCCTGCGCGCCTCCTCTGAGCCTCCTCGTAGGTGAGGTCGTCCTCCTTCCCCCGTCCCTACTGTGTGAAACAGCGCCGTGTTTTAATAGTAGCCTCCCGTTATGGATTCACTCAAGTGTGTGTGTGTGTGTGTGTGTGTGTGTGCGTAATAAAGGATGCATATTGATAGGAAAGTTGGGCTCATGCTTTTTCTGTGTAGATACCGCGCCTACCATCGCTTTGTCTTCACCACATGCTGTCATGGCTGTTCCACCTCCACTGTTGTACAGTAGCAGTGAAGGAAAAGACAAACACAGCCTTTTCCAAAGGCCTTGTGCTGGAGAAAAGAAATCAGAAGGACTAGCAGGCGCCGCATGGCATCAGGAAGTTGTTGAATTATTTAGTGACTGTTCTTATTTATAGTCAAGAGTTCCTGCCTTGAGCTAATCACACAGCTTGTCACACACACACACTGCGAAGTGTATTGGCTGATAATTATGATTAACATAGGCGTCAGGTGCTTTCCTTTTGGCTAGGATGGTGCCTGGTTGTAAGATATTGATGGTGTTATTTATTGTACTTCCTGCACCTCGCATGTCCCCCAGGTTATGTCAATTAAATTCAAGGCCACATTGGTGTGGTGTTTTCTTTCTTTCTTGACAATACTGTCTGTGGCCAGTAGGGGTCAGCCTATCTCTAGTTAACTAAGCTGTGTGTGTGTGTGTGTGTGTGTGTGTGTTTATGGCCATTTTGTTCCATAAAATTGATGGACCATTTTTATGTCGGTGGTTTCAAAGAAATGTCACTTGCAGATCGATGCCATTTTCACTGCTGGGCTTTAGAGTTTTACGTTTGTTTGACTCCTGCTCCTATCTTTTTATTAGTGAATTATAAATATAT
>OMKP01083182.1:0-29216 GCA_900302375.1 Bathygadus melanobranchus | reverse complement strand
GTGTTGAAGGAGGATGGGCCCAGATGTTAATAATGGTTCGCAATGGACGAATGGGAGAGAAAGGTTGTAGAGGGAGGATATGAAGGATCAAGGTGGTGGTGCTGATAATGGTGGCCGTAAGAAAGGGCTGAGCGGAAAGCATTTAGACTATGCTAATGATGTTACACAACATGGATATTTCTGGAAATCCGCAGACGGAAGTGGAGAAAAGACACAAACAGAAAGGTGTAGAAAAAGGAAAAGAACCCAAGCCTACCCTCTGTATGTGAGGACCAAGCCTACCCTCTGTATGTGAGGACCAAGCCTACCCTCTGTATGTGAGGACCAAGCCTACCCTCTGTATGTGAGGACCAAGCCTACCCTCTGTATGTGAGGACCAAGCCTACCCTCTGTATGTGAGGACCAAGCCTACCCTCTGTATGTGAGGACCAAGCCTACCCTCTGTATGTGAGGACCAAGCCTACCCTCTGTATGTGAGGACCAAGCCTACCCTCTGTATGTGAGGACCAAGCCTACCCTCTGTATGTGAGGACCAAGCCTACCCTCTGTATGTGAGGACCAAGCCTACCCTCTGTATGTGAGGGTGTGAGCAAATAATGCCCATGTATATGTTTGCACAAAACAGCCAAGTTGTTTGAAAAGCAACAAGTCTAGTTTAATGCCATGCATCACCTTATGTGCATTGCTTGGAAACAAAAAACAGCCAAGAATAGGTTCAATTCCATTATAATAAATTCTTAAAGCATATACATCAGCCAACGTTGACAGGTAGATGGGAGAAGGGTGGAGAGGGCAAACATTTAATTCCCAAACTGTACAGGTACAATGAAAGAAGTGTAGCAGCATGGGGGGTGAAAGCAGAACAACACGGATCAAGCAAACGACAATTTGAACAAAACAACGCTCCCATCTGTTTTGTGACATCAGGCAGAAACGGAGGAGGTGGAGGGATGGAGGTGGGAGGCAGCGTTAAAGAAAGAACAGCTTCAAGCAAATATAACGGCGAGGGAGAGAGGGGGGGGAATACGGCCACTGGGTTTAGACAGTGCAGTGGTCAAAAAAGCTACTTCTGTAATGTATTAATGTGCGTTAGTATAAATACTCATTGACGCCATTCAGAAAACAATGACATAGTGTTCAGCCAGCATATTAACCATTACATTCTGTAGATATTCAACGCTGTTGTAGCTTATTTACATTGTTAAATCTTTTGACTAATTTACTTAAGTCGCTTTGGACAAAAGCGTTTGTCAAATGCCCTAAATGTAAATGGAAACATTGACCACAGCACTGGGGGTAATTATATGAAGGGTTGCAGAAAGAGAAAAAGATTGGTTGCGTTTAGTAAGCAGTTACAGATCGACTAAAATATCTTGGCAAAGAGAATCATTCTGGCTTACAGTAGTCTACTTGGTTAAAAAAAACTCAATGCAGGTCATTCCTTGTAAACAAAATATAATTACATAGATGGATGAATTACCAATGAGCTGGTACCTGTATAACCAGAATGATTCTCTACTGAAGTTCCTAGCTAGCTATGAGATAGAGAACATTCTAAAAAGGTGAACTGAATTGAAGGAACACCAACCCCATGTTGTATATGGTAGACATTCTCATGTGTTATCAGCAATAGGGATGAAATAGCAGCACCAATGGGTTCTAGAATATGTTTGTTGTCAATGAGTAAACCATGAATAAAACCAGGCCACCCATATGAATATACTTCAAGAGCCCCAAAGCCAAAATCTGAAAAGATCCACATGATTGAGTTTGACCTTGTCAAAGGTTGCAAGCTTACCCTCTTCCCAGGTTTAGTACAACAGACAGATGGCCCAATAACCAAATAACAATACAACAACTTCATGTTAGTAAGAATCGGTCTATTAGTCCTTATAATGATGGTCACCTAAGTGATGAAAAGAAGGTTGAAGGCTACAGAAAGAAGAGAAGATAAAAGAAAAAGGGAGGAATTAAAAGAGTAGAGGAACCATAACGGAAATAAAGGAAAGGAACTAACCCAAAGGCTAAACTAAAATAGCAAATGGGCGCCACTGTACTGCCTGGAGTTTACCCAGGGAGGCAATGCAGGGAAACAGCAGGCAGTACAGTGGGTGGAGCCCATGCTGGGGAGGGACAAGGGGGGAGGGGAGCCTGCATGCACAAAACTGATGGGACACCGTTCTGTTGTGGCTGCCCCCATCCCTGGAGCCATAGGAGAGGGGAGGGGGGCTGAGGTCCAGGTGGATGGGAGGCAGCACAGGGCCAAATGCTCGCCACGGACAATGAAGGAAGAGGGAGGGCAAAAAGAAAATTATAGTCATGCTTCGTCAAAGTTAATGGTGGTGGTAAATAATGAAAGAAAATGAATAAATAAAAAATCGTCACCTCTTTTAAAAACGCCAATGCATCTTCCCGTTGATTTTTAACATAACGCGAGGACAACGCCATGGGTGCTTATTGCGGTGTATGTATTTTCAGAGAGAGGCATCAAGGCAGGGAAATGAAATGCGACTGGCATGCGAGATGTCCCTAGTTTTTTTTTACTTTACTTCAGAAACAGGGAAATATATTCAGTCTCTCGCCCTACTTTGACTGCAACCCCTGTTATGTAAAACAGGTGTGTGCTGTGGCTGTCTATCCACTGGGTTGGGATGGGCAGTGCAACTGACACTGACGCCACTTAACCACTGTGGCTGTCAGTGGTGCTCGCACTAAAAAGGGTCTTCATACGCATCTTCCTTGGAAATATTCAAGCGGACCCAGATACCCAGACAGGCGGCGATCCGCAAGACGGCACGCGGAGCGACAGCGAGTGTGTTGTTGTCGTGGTGAGGTGGTACATTACAAGTCAGCCTCTGGCGGCGGCCTTACCCTCTCTCTCCTCCTCCATGTGGGAGATACGGAGCACCATGGCCGCCTTCTCCTCCCTCGCACGGTCCCTGCTGCTCACCGCCTCAGACACCATCTCCTGCCACTCCAGCACCTGGCTCTGGTGGTCGTCCGTGCTTCCAGACTCACTCGCCTGGGGACGGAACAAAAACCACAAACTAAAGAGGTCTGAACCAGAGGCTACATTCCATGAGCAATACATCGGGGACGGACACCATCAAAGTAAATTCACACCACTGTGACAACATTCCAGCACGGAAATGCAGATTTATATTAGGATGTCGGTGAAAGTGATGTAGCGTAAACAAAGAATTTAATTGGTCATGTGTCTTCTTAGGAACATAACACCCAACTACGGACTTCCTTAATTGGACTAAAAGCGATCCATCCTGACTATTCATCGGCGCTTTATAAATATTATTTAGGCACTTTAAAAAAAATATTCCATTCCAGGTTTTTACTGTTGTAGAGCAAGCGGGATTCACTTCTAAACTAAATGGTAAATGGAGTATTTATTTATATAATCTCCAATTCACTTCTAAACTCCAATTTGAATGTTATATCATTTGGGGACATTTTGAAACGTGAGTTTTAGTTAGGCTGCTGTTTAGGGCAGGGTACTTTGTAATTCGCCGATTGTGTATAAATACTGAGCAAACGACGACTCTATAGAGAGGAGTGTTGCTAGCTGACGGTCTCCTCGGCAGGTATACACTGCTCCACACACGGGACTCTTTCCCTGCGTCAGATCTCTGTCATTTGGAGCATGAATGTCCGTATCCAATATCCAATATGAATGTTGAATATCCAATATCTTTCCAACTTTAAAAAGATGACTTTCAAACTACATAAGCTGCTATTGGGATGTGTGATCCCAACCACACAGCAGTGCTATACTGCTTTACATTTCTCTTCCAGTTTTGATGTCGGGGCATTCCTGGTGTGCAGTCATTATTGTAAAACTTACAGGGAACTCCACCTACCCGGGCCAACCAGTAAAGCTATTTTAAAGAGCCCAGTGACTTAATAGTCGACTATGAGGGGTCAACCCTAGAACACATGAAATTCTTTTTTTTATAGATATCTGATATTCTCACTGGTGTGAATGGACATAAGGACTATTAATCCCCCTGAAGGGCACCGGGCTCTGACCTGCGAGGCGGCCCTCTTGGTGACCTGCTCCAGGTCGGCCTGTAGAGTCCTCTGCTGCTCTTCATACACCACCAGCTTGTTCTCCAGTACATCTGGCAACGCACACGCACGCGCACGCACACACACACACACACACACACACACACACACACACACAACAAAGAGTTTTTAGTTATCAGAGAAGCCCGCAATATCTGGGACTAGGGCTGAACGATATGGTAAGAAAATGAAGGGAATGATCATTTTTGCATCACAATTATCATTTTCACTGAAAAAAGCTATTAAAATCATGATGTGACATTTGTTGGGGTCTGTACCAAACAAACATGTTTTCTTACATCTGGAGAAAAACATTTGTAGGCCAGGGCATCTTTGCAGCACGTACTTCATTTATAATGGTGTTGTACATTTAACTTTAAACATTTTAGCCTCATCAAAACATTGCCGCTCCGGCTATTTGGACGCTAATAGCATAATATTTGGATTCAGTGTTCAGCCCTATCAGGGACAATACGTTTGTTTTGCTGTTTGTGTGGTGTGTGGTGTATGTGTGTATGTGTGTGTGTGTTTGTGTGCGAGTGCGTGTGTGTGTAGCCTTGGTGGGTCGGGTACCATTCTGGGCTTTGAGCTCGTCGTATTGCTCCGATTTCCAGCGGCTCTCCTCCCTCTCCTCCTCCAGCTCGGTGATGCGGCTGCGCAGTGCGGTCAGCTCCGGCGGTGCTCCTCCAGCCTGGAAGAGTAGCGGTGGTCAAACAGGGTGTTGGGGTAAGACAGTAAGACACCTGCATGCTTCCAGGCGGACAAACCGCCTGAGAGCAGCAACCCTGCCCACTGCCTGTAGGCCTCTTCACCCTCAAGTTTTAAAACCAAAACGCTAAACAAACCAAACCCATTCATCATCTTTGAATAGTATTGTAGCATCATGAAATGAAGATTCATTGTGGCACCTAGTTTTATAGCATAAATTAATTACGATGGGAAGTTCTGATCAAATATGAGGTTTGAAACGTCAGTGAGAATGGAAACCTAGTTTTAGTCCAATACCATACTGTACATTTCTATATAGTTCAATGTAATGACCCTCAGTGAGACTGTTTAGAATGGTATTTTGAATTCATAAGCATATTGTGATATTTCTCAATATTGTGTAAAATTCCCCATAATTACCGTGATAATACATTTCTCCATATCGCCTAGCTCTACTTCCAAATGAGTTGAGTGACTCCGAGTGACATTGTATGATCTGTTTAGGTTGCCAACGCAAAAGACATACACTCTAATACGGTTTGAGCTTGCAGAGAATGCTTATCGCATAGAAATGTAAAGATAGGAAATTAGAAGTAAAGAAAGGAAATTAGAAAGCCTCTGAACTGTGTTCACCCCACCTGGCTCTTCCTCAGCTCCTCCTCCAGCTGTCGGATGCGAGACTTTGACCAGGCTTTCATCTTCAGAAACTTGGCTTCGGATTTGCTGGCCTCCTCTGTTTTTTGCTTTGCTTGAGCTGCATGAAAAAAAAAGAGAAAGATCAAATGTTATAATTGAAGAATAAAAAGACCTGGAGATTACCACATGGAGTTCTAAAGAGTTGAAACGATAACATTCTGGCATTGTAATTAAAAGACGCTTGTCTTTTTACAACGCCAAAGCACCAAAACATGCAAATCACATCATCAATCTATTCGTTGTTGGCAACAAATAGATTCCAATCACACACCAATCTACACTTCTAAACACAATTTATTCTCTTTGGTTCTTGTGTGGACAGACCAGAGATACAACTGGCTCTTGAGACTCCAAGCCTAGTCTAAAAATCAACATCAGAAGCAACTGCGGCAAAATAAATGGAATAAATAGCTTAAAAGACAAATATGTACGGTTGAAAAAGAACAAATCACCAACCTTCCAGTTCTGCCAGCCTTGGACTGGAAGAGGAATCTGTGGTGTCGTTTCCATGTCCTGGAGCCAGCTGGCTGACAGCGGAGGACCTCCTCAGCTCCTCCAGCTGTCCCTGGAGGTCCTGCTGGGTTTGGGCCAGCAGTGCCTGATGCTCATCGGTGAGCCGTCGCACCTCCGCCTGCTGCTTCTCCATCAGGTCGCGGAGCTGCGCCCGCATCACATGCTTCTCGGCCTCCATCTTGGACTCCAGGCTCTCACGCTCCACCTGCAGACGCTGCATGCGCTCAGTCATATCCTGTAGTGTGGCACGGGTGACGGAGGAACCGGTTAGTTGGACAAAGAGGTTCAGTTAAAAGGTGCTGTAAGATTTAAGAGCGATTATTTGAGTGTAATTTATTAGAAATTACATCCGCCAGCAATTAGAGCATGAAATTCTATGTGAGAATATCTGTTTCAAGTTGACTGGGTCTGCCTCTGAGACAATCAGGGATCTCTTCTCTGATTCCCTGAATATATTTTTAAAAGATTGGATTGACATTTTTTCTGGCCATTTTCCAGAAGGCAACTCATAGCTAAATGTAATCCTCGTGAGATCTGTACAAAGAAAGACCTTGATCTGCTGGTCCCTGCTGTCCACCTCTCCCTGAAGGACATCAATGACTTGGTTTCTACCCAGCAGCACCTCCTCCTTCTCATGCAGCTTCTGCTTCAGAGCCTTAAGCAGCTGGGAATAGGTAGGAAAACAACAACTATACTTTTTCTTCAAAACAAAACTACCATGATTTAGTGAGATTTAAAAATGATCCAAGAAGTAAATGTGACACACAATATGCCTACTGCATCCATTTTTACACTGCAATGTCAAATGTTCATTGTATCCTTTGAGTAACAGTAACAATGCTACTTGAAATATTGTTTTAAGTCACAAGGCAAATGCTACACATTATTTTCAATATAGAGATTTCTGCACCGATTGGCCACCCTCCCCAATGAACCATCCGAGAGAGTTGCTCCTACCTGCTCCAAGTCAGCACTGGCGTCAGACTTGGCAGCCAGCTTAAAGAGCTCCTGCTCGTGCATCTGGTTGACCTCCATCAGCTGGTTGTCTTTCTCCAGAATGATATCCTTAAACGTCTGGATCTAAAATTATGTGCATTAGAGAGAGAGACAGAAAGAGAGAGATGAATGAAGGTAAAGACAACAGGGATCACTAGACAGTTAAATATTGGTTAGACTACGTTTCAGAGATTTTTTAAATCTGACTTCCTTTGAAATGAAATGAAAATGATGAGTTTCGACCAATCATGTTCTTGGGGGCGGGGATCTGTAGGCACACGTTAAACGGAATGGGACTCTACTGGAAATAACCTGACCGGCTGAACCACAACAAACGTGATACGGCTGCCCATCGATTGGAAGGGACTAAAAAAAGTCTAAAAGGTTATATGTCTGTTGATTATGCTGTCATGGCGTCGACCTTTCAAAAAAAAAAGAAAATGAACGAATTACTACGAGGCAGAAACTCGACGGGAAACCAGACTACACCTGTTTTAGAAGAGTTAATGGGACCTGTGTGCACCGACTGCAACACTCTTCTACTGGCGTAGCTGATCGTGTTCGAGGTCTAACTAATACATTTGTTACAATAGTCTGTTCTGAAAAGTTCTGAAACCTACATCTTGCCACTCTCAAAGTAGTTTCTCTCCAAGTTCGGAGGAATATAAAACAGGAAACCCTGCATTACTTGCTGGCTTGCTGTGTAGTCTCCCCCCAGAAGTTCGGCTATTCAGTATTGTCGAGCTTCTGGATCCGAGATCAGCGCCCAGTAGCTTTTTGACATTCACATTTGAGCCTACATTCAGTGCAGCTTCTAAAGTCTTGGAAACGCACATTCTGCTTATACATGCTCTCCTTCTGGCTGTACTGCTCCTTCTCTGTGGCCAGCAGCTGCTTGAGGCTCTGACTCTGCTCCTCCAGCAGGCTGTAGCGCTCCTCCGCCTCCCCCACCTTCTTGGTCAGGGTCTGAACCAGGAGCTGCAGCTCCTGCAACGCCCCGCTCTCCTCCACAGCCTGAGATCATAACACCCACACGCTAGTAACCACGTCACTTACTGCTTACACTTAACGTCATCTCCGTTATTGGTAAAAAGGTGCTGGAGGTAAGATTCAAGAGCTATTGAGTTCAGTTTGTTAGAAATGGAACACCCATCCGTCAGCTATGAGTGAGTGAAATGCACTGTGAGAATATAGTTTAGAGTTGACAGCGCCTCCCTCCGCATGAAGCAATTTAGATTTTAGACTGCTCCAAGCTCATTTCTGATCAATCAAAGCATCTCTTTCTTGATTGATTAGGGGGATCTATCTTGCCTGTCAAACATAGGCGCATGAAATGAAACACTTCTGAATGACAGCGAAACGTAGCAAGGGAGGGAGCAGAGAGAGAGGAGGTTTTTTCAGTTACAAAATCCGGCTCTCACCTGCTCTCTCGCACGACAACTCTCAAATCTTACCGACAGCAGCTTTAAAGCGTACACCTAAATATAAGAATCTACAGGACGTGATGTTATGTTATATTTGACACGTGCGACGGCTCTGACCTTTTGCGGTGGTGCAAGTCCGGCGGCAGGAGCAGCCGCGGGCTGATCTCCAGCCTGTGCCGTCTGCAGGTGGACAATGTAGGCCTCCTTCTCCGCCAGCTTCCCGTCCCTGTCCGAAAGCATGGCGTCCATCTCCTCACCTCGCTGCCGCTGTGCGTGACACTCCCTCCTCTAGGTAGGGAGGGCGAAACGAGTCAGACTATATTGACGATAGATTTATCACCAGTAGCGCGTGGGAACACACACACACCACTGTACTATTTATTGGAAACGTTGGGCGGCCGTCACTGTCCATTACTGTCCTGTTTGCAAAACCCTCACCATCACTTTTGACAACATTTACATTACATTTACATGACAAGACATACTAACAGTTTTGGCGCTCCCTCACAAAAGGGAATCATCACCATGTCTTGCCAGTCAATATCATAGGGTCAGAACAGGAACAGGAAAACACCTTCAGTGTTTGAGCTTCATACATGTGGAACAATCTGGAAGCCTCTTTAACATTTTTATTGTCACTGAACTAATTCAGACACCTGATCTCAGAATGCATCTGTTCTAAATGTAATTGCTTGTAATTATTTCTAATTGTTTTTACACTCTTGTTTGTTGTCGACTATTTAATGTCTCACATTTTTATTCATGCATTTTTATTGTTTTTCAGCATTCTGAGGCCTTTTATTGAACAACTTTCTAATGGCCTCTGGAGGTGAAGTAAAGGTTGAAGAAGAAGTGCACGTCTTGTGTGCCTCCTCCAGTCCTGCTCTGGCTCTGTAAACAGACACCTGAGGTAACGAGAGCTGAGAGCACTGTAGGCTACTAAACCTCATGGACAGGCTTACGTGGCTATCGGTTGTTCCGGGCGACCGTGGAATCTTGTGTTATAATGCTTCGGCGACCACAACCCTGTCTCAGATATTCTGTTTAGAGGCCACCTTCAGCCCATTTTCTTTGCATTATTATAATAATAATCCTGATCAACCAGGAAGACACGAATATGCCTATATACTGCCAATCTTAGTGAATAGATGCTATCCACTATGGTTTAGTGGCTGATGACACCAATAAGGGAGTGGTGAAGTACTACGGTGCCTTCACTGTGGTTTTACAGGAGCTGTTTTGTAATACAATATTAGCTGCGTATAATGTGTCTCTAGTTGCTTTAAGAAATACTGTACCTTTTCTTGCAGTTCTGCGTCCACCTGTTTAAGCTGCTGCTCCAACTCCTCCACCTTCTTCTTCAGTAGGACAACCTTTCCCCGGCTAGCCTGTTCACTTCCCTCTGCCGCCCCCTGCAGGGAGATGCGAAAACACAATGGAAAAAAAAGGACTGGCGTGTGACAAGTGGGTGGGTGGGTGATTTACTGAGTGAGTGCAGTAGTGCACCTTTTTGGTTGGGGTGCCTGGGCCTCCCTGCTGTTTCTTCAGCTCCTCCAGCTGGGCGTTGAGGGATGCCACCTTGGCCTTGTTCTGGAGACGTAGCTTGGACAGCTTGGCCTCACTCACACCCATCTCAGTCTGAAGACAGAATCAACAGCCATTCAAGGTCAAGATCACATTACCTGAATCCCCTGACATTGGCCACTTGACAATGAACATAAAACCGATATGACAGTCCCCTGACATAGAACATAAAATGTTATTTTGATTATTATTATACTATTATGGGATAAACGCAGAGAAGGCATTCCACCGGCGACGCCGATAATTGCATGTGTGTGTGTGTGTGTGTGTGTGTGTGTGTGTGTGTGTGTGTGTGTGTGTCGCGGCTCACAAGTGTGTGGTTGAAGTGTCTAGACCGTGTGGCAAATAAAGGACCAATGTCCTCTGATTACTTTTATTTATTTTGATGTAGATTGTTGTTTATTTATTATTGTTTGGACATTGCACGTCTTAAATTGTTTGTTTTATATACTTGATTGATACACTTTGACCTCAATGTCATTCTTCTGATTAAATAAAGGTTTTTGATTTGATTTTGTTGTAAAGCAGGAAAAACCAATATAGCTGACATTTCGTTGGTTGACACCAGGCAACCACATCTTCAAAACTCAATCACAGACACATTAAATTAGTTTACATTGTTATTATTAGGGTTTGTATAGATTAAAGAATTTCAAGAAATTATAACACAATTTCAAATTTCAGACTTGGCCTTATAATGTCTGAAAACGTCAAATCCCCTTTGTGACGCGTCTGGTTCAGAAAATCCATTATAGTTAATTTGATTGAGGGGCTTACTTCCTTTAAGTAATACATTGAAGTAATTAAATGTCAGCTCATTCCGTTCGGAAGCTAAATTAAACACTATGGAAAAGAACGTTCCTGATAAGTAACTCATTTCTAAATTCCATCACCTACCTTTGAAGCAGTTACATTCCTGTTCTTTCTGTGGACTTTGACTAAGCAATCATTAACTTACTACTCATAAGTTTGATTGGATAAGCTCAAACAATGAAAGGCAAGGACTGTCATTCCAACAGTGTAAAGTGCTTCGAACATTCCTTCAAGCAGCAAACCAATTTCTGGTACAGATGCTCTCACCGCGCACCCTAAAACCTCAGCAGACAGCTGTACACTAGAAATGATGAGAAATAAACGTGCCTTAAGCTGGTCGTCTTTGGCACGCAGAGACAAATCCTTCTCTCGGATCATGTCTTTCAGCTGAGTCACCAGGAGCTCCGTCTGGGCCAACCGCTCTGTCACTTCCCCCAGGGTCGCATCTCCACCACTAGCTGCTGCGGCAGCAGCAGAACCAGAAGCGGCAGCTGCAGCCGTGGTGATCCCCTGGGGAGAGCCAGGGGCCTGGAGAGACGAGACAGGTGGAGGAAGACATAGAGAGACAGTCATTACTGAAAGGCAATGTCAATATCACAACTTTACATTGGTGTGGAAGAAGGGTGTTTGTCTGTCGGGAGGGTGTGGAGCCAGTAACAAGGGCAACAAAGAGATGATACTTGGAACAGAACATTAAATGCAGTCGAAGGTAGTACCAGTTTGAACACAAACTCAGTCACCGGAAACAGACAGTTCGCAGCATCAGGGTGAGCAGCTCAGATAGATATGTTGTTGAAAGCCTGGTGCCAGGCACAAGGGGAATGGAAGGGGATGGAATGCGCGCTTAGTGCAGTGGGGCGAGGAGATGACTGGGAAGACTAGCATATTGTGCCTGGACTAGATCCCATTGTTAGCTATGGTTACAAATCTAATCAGGCCCGATGGTACCACACTGAACACATATACCGGCGTCTCTCGCCTGATACATGCCATTTGAAACCTTTGTTAACCATAAAAAGTGCCGCCAGTGTTGTGTAACCAGGCGTATTACACTTTGTTTGGAGCACTTAAGTGGAACACTGGAAAGAGTCTGAACAACTGGGCATAGGCCTGCATAAAACATTGTAAGAACATCCCAGGCAAATGCTATAGGGATTGTGGAAAGTGTGGTGGAAAAGAGGGAGGAAGGGGATTTAAAACACTGCAGTGAAACACTCTTCACAGAGCGAATGCAAGCTGTTTCTTTTGGGTCAAAGCCCTTTGCTCAGCACTCCGCCTAATGCCACTCTATCTCCATGTACAACAGGATAATGTAGCATGTAAAAGACCAGAGGAATTATCAGCACACACAAATTGGATTGACAGAGGGGGATGTTCTACATGGTCAATTGTTTTCACTCTCCGACTGTAAACACACAGCAAATACAAAATATAGTTGACAGGACTACTTTATAAAACATTTGTATGAGTCAAAGTATAACAAAGAAAAAACAGGGCTGCTGCTACTACTACTACTACTACTACTGTGATGCAGACATGGTAAGATTATTAATGCTACATCAGTTCAGTGCATCATCTCATACAAACGTGTGGATAAGTATCAGTTCATGCAAGGTGCATGACTGCAGTGGTACTTACTCCAGAGCCAGGCTCTCCCTCCTCTCCAGAAAACCACTTCAGCATGGTGTCAGTTCACCCTAAATTAAAAAACACACATACACATTAGCCTACATGTGTGATAATATTGGATGTGATAATATTAACGATGACGTACAGCACAATATGCAATGGAGATGATGTTAAATGAAGTTGACAAATGCTTAGCATGCTTAAATATTTTAGGCGAGACCATTAATGTAAAAGGAAATGCAATTCTAAGTAAGTAAAACCTCTTGGACATCTGTACAAGGTTACCTTACCTAATTGTGAGGCCTAAATACAATATTTATAGAAATCGTAGACTAGCCAAGAGTTAAAGGAGAAAACACATCCTGACAGTGAAATCAAATAACCTTTCCATCCACATGCGCCACACATAAGACTATTTCCTTTACTTGGCAAACCTGTTTGACACCATTCAATTAGTTTAGATTTTTATTTTCAACTGGAATTCCAGAAACAGCACATGTAAACAGACATAACTGACGCATAACAAATAGCGCTGTCTTTTGCAAAAGTTGTTGGATTTAGTTAATAGACGATGGGTAATCAAGGGGACGTTAAGTGACGTATTCGAGAGCTACCGACACGATCAAGAGCCAACATGATGAAGAACCCCAGTGGACTCCGGCTATACAAACACAATCCTCTCATATAATCACAACGCACGCCACCCTCTAACAGACGACACAATACACACTTTGCACGGCTACTTTTAAACGAACGTTTTAATACATATATAAGTTTCCATACATACGTGTTGACATTAGCTTCGACTTACGATACAGTTACTGCTTAGTCGTTATCCCAGTACCGAATATAATACTATCAAGTCTCATAGGCGTTTGAGGTCCAGTATTAACGACACCAAAGTTCCGGTTCTGCGGAACCAACGTGAGGACGAGGCCCAGTATTTACAAGTCCATTTGTGTCGACACAAACTATGCACATAAGCTAGCTGGCTAACTTTAGCTTGCTAAGTTAGCAGGAGCCTGTGTCTACTACTTGAATACATCGTCGGGATTTATTACCCAGTTCACACTTTTACCTGGCTCATACAATTCTTACAAAGGTAGTTGAACGCATCACCTTTCAGACGAAAAGTTGAAATACATATTAATCCACCGGAGCAGCAACAAAAAAATATGTGGACAAGCTTCTTGGTCACGTTTGTCAACAGACAGCTGAGCATTAGCAGTACGCGCATGCGCATAACGATAGCGCTCAGCTGTCTTTTGGAGTGGTGGTGCTCTTCACAAATGTAAAGACACTTGAGTATATATTTAAATGGATATTTAATATGGACCATTGGAACGCTCTTAGCCTGATAATCATCCTGCTTCTCCACTTTGTTTAACTTTTCTACATTTTCTAAACAGTGGGTGGGGATTCAGTGGGTGGGGATTCAGTGTCTGGAACCAGGCAAGGACACGCCACTGGGGGCATGGCATTTAAGTCGTTCTACTTGTATTAGAATATGTTTTGGTTATAAGGAGCAGTTCTTTGAATTCAGTATTCTTCGTGAATGTGCAGCTTGTCTTTAATGTAGTATGTACGTATAATAGACATATTGATAGGCCCTACCTGTCATTTAGCCTACCCTTGCTTTCTGGTAATCCATTTACATTTACATTTAGGGCATTTGGCAGACACTTTTTCTATACACTTTTATCTATTATAAGCGACTTACAATGAGTACATTTGTCGATTAATTAATCCATATGCGCCATATGTCAATCTTACATACCGGTATGTACGTTCGGTGTCCAATGGCATATTGTGTGAATATGTTAGATGTTAACATGACAAGGAGACTGGATTCCTCCTCTGTATGCATTCTGGAGCAACAGCTTCCTTCTACAGTATTTGTGACAATTGACACAAATATTGACAATATTGAGTTGTATGCCAAAAATATACCTTGCTCTTCAATGCATTTTTCAGTGAGTTCCACTGGCAGACTAATCAAAATGACTTTCAAGACTTGAAATTGAAATTGTCCATATTTAATTCAGTAATCAAAAAAGCATGTACATCCTACAATGCTTGTATTTAGAGGTGGGAGGATCCCAGAGTACGTGGAGGAAAATTCTATTTAAACAAAAATACAAACTCATCCCAAATTAATATAGTTTGGTTGGATTCCAGGGCCTAAATGCACATGGCTAACCTCACCAGTGTGCCATCATTTCCTGCCCGCGCAGTTATGAGGAGGCACAGGGGACCCAGGCTTCTAACAGCTGGTTGGAGATCCTTCAAGGAGAGATTTCACACCCCCCACTGGCTATAAACAGAAACATCCATCTGGCAGAGGGTACACCGAGGGAAACCAAGGATTACAGGGATTAGGGAGCCCCGTCGGTAAGGAAGGTAGGCCTACAATCACTCCTTATCAGCACCCCTCATTGAGATGAACACTTGTAAATTGATCATTTCAATTCAGCTCAGTAGATGGGGCCATATCTCCATGATCATTTTTATGAAGACGAATAATTAAAAAAAATAATGCATCCACAGAGCTTTTAAAGGTGGCTAATTAAATTGCTTTTGCTAAAAAATATATTAAAAATAAAAAAATGGCTGACATTTGGTTCCCACTTCTGACAAGGCTTGCAAGCCATTAATATAATAACAATAGTCTTATTAATTTGCAGTTAGTGTGGAAAAAACAGAAAAAACAGGTACCAATCCCAAGTGCTCAGTGACAAAGTAACCTAAATCTACAGCTAATGTATAGCTACATGTTGCAACATGAATGAATTACTCTACCACGAAAGATTCATCACTTGAAGTGACTGAGTCTGTCTGAGTCTCACTCCACTCCACCATGAAATACGCAGGTTGTGCAACAAACTGGCAACCGGTCGAATGGGAGGGGGGAGGGGGAGAGCATGTACTGAATAGTGCTTTTTTCTGTAGCCCATTTTTCGTCTCAACATTTCCATGTTGATTGACATGTTGATTATTGCATCACAACATGTAATGGTTGCTTTCTCCTTGTCATTCCATGCTGTTCATAATGACCTAATTTTTCATCATCTATTGTTCATTTTGTTTGAGCCTTTGTCTTTGCCTTGTGTCTTTGACTGAGTCGTCACTGCCAGGATGCTCATTAAGGCCAGGGTATGTCTTTCTTTTGTATCTCCATAAAGGGTATGTCTTCACCCTGGATGACATGAAGAATCTGAATGCTGTTTAAGATTCCACATAGAGTTTAAGAGGTTTTATCCTGTCAAGCCTTCATGTCTTGCTGTTCAGGAACCAACCACAGGGCGTAATGTCCAACTTGAGCTGGTCCATAACCCACGGATCCTTCTGGGCTCCTTCCATGAATTCCTCTAGAGAGATTTGATCTGAAGAAATAGATATGGCAAGATGGATCAATTTGTAAAAGGTTTGAGAGCTAGAAATATGCATACATTATATGTTTAAACCGGTCTAAAGCTTAGTCAGTCATCACCACCAATTAATGTAATCCACAGCCGCACGTGTATCCCTGCTAAACATACTTACTGTCTTTGTTAACATCGACTAATTCAAATATTCTGTCACAGATATCCTCCACATTCCCTTGGGGAGCAGGATTGTTATGCTTTTTCAGCCTGGAGATAATCTACAAGGACATGAACATACACATATATTGAGAATGTGCAGCATTTATAACAAACCATGTTAGCAAATATATCAAAACGGCATAGAACCTAAAGAAATCAATATTTTAAACATTTTGTACGCAGTAATACATTCAGGACATATTCTCAACATGATCAATGCGTTCACCCAGTGCTTACTTTGAGCACATGCTTTACTTCTCTTCTATCCAGGCACCCATTTCCATCGCTGTCGTAGACTTTAAAAGACCATTTCAGCTTGTCCTCTAGTTTCCCACGGAGAACTAGATGAATGGCTGCCACATACTCCATGAATTCAATCTTGTTGTCCTGGGTTTAAACAAGACTCAGGTGTCAGACCAAATGACTCAAACGTATCTGATGATATCCTGTACAGGGCTCAAAACACAATTATTATTGAAGATGTGCAACAATACCTGATTGGTGTCAAATGATCGAAACACATTCTCCATGTAAGCAGCCTCTTCTTCTGTGGAGTTGCAGTTCACACCAAAGATCCTCTTGAACTCGTGTAAGTGTAAATTTCCGCTCGGGCATTCAAAGGTAAATTTCCGGTAGAGCTGCTGCATTTCTTGAAGAGTAACTTCTTGCTCATCATTGCTTTGTGACTGACCCATAATATTAATATATATAATATCTTCTTCTTTTTTTTACCACAAAATAATGTAGAAGCACAAAAAAACTCACCAACAAAAAGGTGTAAAAAGCCTATAGATTAGATCCTGGATGCAGTAACAGTCCATTACAACCCCATGCATGTTCATTAGAATCCAGTGTAATGTAGGGTTCCGAGACTGGAGGCAGTAGCAGACAGTGATCTCGCTGCTGTATTGCTAACCCTGTGTTAGCTATTTCTAGAAAGATTTCAGACAAATCCAATTGCCCTTTCAACTCTATCTTCACTGCATTCACCATTAACACTGCTCTGAGTTGATGAGTTCATCATTTCTGCTAAATCCGTTGAAATTGTTTTGATTGTGCCAAAAAATGGAGTCAATTGATTTTAGCACTCTGAGAATGGCATGTAGTGTATTTCATTGGTCGACAGTGTTCTAGGGAAATTTCACCTGATGGAAGAGCACCACCAAGCTCCAATGAAGATTACAGATGGATGACGTCTGAACCAGCTGAGCCACTCAGGTCAGGGGTTCGTTCGACCGGCTTAACAGCAACTAGGCCTAATGATACTAAACCCAACAGAAACAAAACAATCCAATAGACCTATTGAAGAGAGGGAGGGTGGAGTGGACGGGTGTGATAGGTTTGAGGTTGGTGGGGGCAATCTAACTGTCACTACTCCCACAACATTTAGACCCCAAACACATATAATACATCCAAAATGTTGAGCTTCTACAGTCATTGCTCATCTCAATTTTCTAGGCAAAGTTGTTTGTACTTTTTTTAATCTGCTTTCACTAGACTAATATTCTTCCCAAACTTCCATACTCAACTCCTTCATACTTTATACTACAACGATAATACAAACTTACTACTTACTTACTACCATACATCCAAACTTTTATACAATGACTCAAAACGTACTATTTATACTTTTGAAATTCTTAGATTTGAAACCAAGAACACCCTAGCAACCACCGAGAACACAATAGAAGCCATCCAGCAACCACCCAGAACACCGTAGCAACCACGTAGAACACACAAGCAACTACCTAGAACTCCATATAAACCACCTAGAACACAATCACCTAATACACCCTAGCAACCATCTAGGACAACCCAGAAACATCCCAGATCACCCTAGCAACCACCTAGTACACCGTAGCAACCACCTAGAACACAATAGAAGTAACCTAAAACCCCCTAGCAACCACCCAGAACACCCTAGCAACCACCTAGCAACTATATAAAACACCATAGAATACAACATAAGGCATTTACATTTACATTTACATTTAGGGCATTTGGCAGATGCTTTTATCCAAAGCGACTTACAAAAAGTATTGTCGAAAGAGGGAGACAACAATATATCGCTGATGGTACAGTACAATTAGAATAGAACAGGTTACAAGCATTCCTGATTGCCAGGTCAATAGAACAAGTTTACAAGCTTACTATGGCTAGGTTGACCCCTTACAGCAGGTAGCCAGGATAAGATGCTACGCAAACTAAGTAGCCTACTTTAAGTGCCGGGACATGCCAGTATACAGGATCCTATAAAGTGCCAGGACACACAAACATGGAAGTGCTAGGGCTCCAGGAGGGGTGGGCTTCAAGCATTGATCGGGTAGGTGGTAAAGGGTTGGGGAAGGAGAGGTGGGTAGGAGGTGAAGCTATTCAGAGTCCAGGTGAACTCTGAATAGGTGGGTCTTGAGTCTCTTGCAGAAGCTGATTAGTGATTCTGCTGTCCTGACCTCTGTTGGGAGGTCATTCCACCACTGCGGTGTAAGGACAGAAAAGAGTTGTGATTTGGTGGAGCGACGTTTGTTTGTTCTTAGTGATGGTTGTACCAGGCAGCCAGCTGAAGTCGTTGAGTGGAGTGTTCGAGCTGGGGTATGGGGTTTGACCAGTTCTTGGAGGTAGGTGGGGGCAGTTCCACTGACAGCCTTGTAGGCCAGCCTCAAAGTCTTGAACTTGATACGAGCGATTACAGGGAGCCAGTGGAGGTCACGGAAGAGAGGGGTCACGTGGGAGAACTGGTAGGTTGAAGACAAGGCGTGCTGCAGCATTCTGGATAGGCTGCAAAGGTTTGATTGCGGAGGCTGCGAGTCCAGCCAGGAGCGAGTTACAGTAGTCGAGGCATTTGATGACAAGCGCTTGGACCAAGATCTGCACTGCTTCTCGTGTGAGGAAGGGCCGGATCCTGCGGATGTTGTAGAGAGCAATTGTACAAGATCTGGCCACTGCGCTAATGTTGGGGTTGTAGCACAGTTGATTGTCCAGCACCACACCAAGGTTTCTCGCGGTCGGTGAAGGAGATACTGTAACATCCTCAATGGTGACAAGTAGGTCCTTGTGGGGGCAGTCTTTCCCCTGTATGAAGAGCAGCTCAGTCTTGTCGAGGTTGAGCTTCAAGTGATGTGCAGTTGTCCATTTACTAATGTTTGCCAGACATTGAGAAATGCGTGTTGCAACTTGGGTGTTGGAGGAGGGAAAAGAAAGCACCATAGAAACCACCTAGAACACAATATAAGACACCTAGAACACCCTAACAGCCATCCTGAACACCCTATCAACTATACAGAACACCATATAAACCACCTAGAATACTCTAGCAACCACCTAAAAATAAAGCTTCTTAAATCAGACAAATCAGCCACCCCTAATCTTTATTATGTACAATAAAACACATCTGCATCATAAAATGCTTCCAACTCTTTTGGCCACTTCTTGTTGTTTTTTTTGACAATATATAACACACAACTGCTTGAGATTACCTTAAGTAATATTACACAACACATGGATGCATGGGTTGTTCGGTTTGGAAAATATATTTTTAATAAATCTTCTCCATTTTGACATAATATATCTTATTAACTTTGTAATACCAGAATGAATAGCTGTTATCACACAAACAATTCTTTTTGGTTTGACCGGGAAATTGTATTTATAGAGAAGATGGTAATGTGCAGCCTTCACCCCAAAGATGACCACTCTGTTTCAAAGCAAACTTATTGAGCATTCAGCCTTACCTCCCCCTCTTTTTGGCCCAAATTGTGCACTTCAGTGCTGCATTTATGCTGGGTTGATATGTGTTTGCTGACTGTCTTTGTTCCAATGTTTAATGTCTGCACCAAGACAAACTCATGTATTTCTCGCCGTATGGGTGATGCAAGTATTCTAATATGGATACATTGACCACTAAGACTTAATGTATGGAGATCAGTTGTTTATGCATGTCACACTCAAGGCAGAGGCAGGTCTATAGGTCCAAAGGGTAGCTCCTCACTGATTAATGAAGGCAATGCACTTACGGGCCTGTCCTTGGAGGCCCCAGACATGTTACATACACACACAAGAGGGCATGTGACTAGAGGACATATGTATAAGCGTCTACATGATGGATGGAGTAGTGGTTGTGTGTAATTCAGCAGTGTGATCCACATAATTGTCCCCCGAGAACTTTGGTGGTGCACCCATAAGTAGTGATTATGGTGTTAATGACGGTGTTGTTGACAGAGAGGCCTGTGCCTCTTTTTTGGCTGCCGTTTGTGTTTATTTATTATGTTCCCGGGGCCAATTGGGCTATCATTTGGGGCCAGTTGGACTATACCTTGGGACCAGTTGGACTATACCTTGGGGCCAGTTGGACTATACCTTGGGGCCAGTTGGACTATATCTTGCCCAGGGAACTAGCATTGTTGTGCCTCTTATGACTGCATATGGAGGTGGGATTTCCCTCAGTCCACCACTATACTGATTGTGTGATTACACCCCATAAGTAATTTCTGGCAGGTGTGGTGCTTCCAATAGGCGACATAGGCGGCTGCCTATGGCACCCTCCGGAGGAGGCCGCCGGAATTGTGCCCAGAAAAAAAAGTTAATCAATGAGTAATGATCCCAGTCAGAACATGCTAGATCATTGATAGGTATAGTGGAGTGTAGTGATGAACACAGTCAGAACATGCTAGATCATTGATGGGTATAGTGGAGTGTAGTGATGAACACAGTCAGAACATGCTAGATCATTGATGGGTATAGTGGAGTGTAGTGATGAACACAGTCAGAACATGCTAGATCATTGATGGGTATAATGGAGTGTAGTGATGATCACAGTCAGAACATGCTAGGTCATTGATGGGTATAGTGGAGTGTAGTGATAAACACAGTCAGAACATGCTAGATCATTGATGGGTATAGTGGAGTGTAGTGATGAACACAGTCAGAACATGCTAGATCATTGATGGGTATAGTGGAGTGTAGTGATGATCACAGTCAGAACATGCTAGATCATTGATGGGTATCATGGAGTGTATGTGCAGAGCAAGAAAATGAAAAGTCAATACTTTTAGCTTATTTAGCATATTATTTCTATTTATTTAATTTAATTTAGTTTATTATTTAATACATGTGTAACATATGATTTTTACTTGAAAGCTTACTTGTTATGAATTATTATTGTTTTTTAGCCAGGGGAAGCTTGCCTAGGGCACCAGATGTGCTCAGTCTGGCCCTGAGTGTGTTGCGTTGCAGTAACCATGGTTCCTGGAGTAGGAATCAGATCTATCATGTGCACTCTGAAGTGCACAGCAGCGAAAATATTAGAGGGCTGCCATTTTGACTTTAAGATTTTTGATTGTATCACACATTCCGTGAATAAAAGAGTGAGATTGAAATGGAATACCATTTAACTTGGATATCTACTGAGGAGTTTTAGACAAACCACATGACAAAACAAATCATCCAAAACACATTTAATAAGAAAATAAAACAGTTAGGCACACATTGCACAGACACACAGGCACATACACACACACTCTCATAATCGCATGCATCCACAAATATTAACATAAATGATAATATGACATATACATGATTTTGACTGATCATCTTGTCATTTATCATTGTAATTGATAACAAAATAATAATTAAACAAACAAAATGTAGGTAATATATATCTTATTACAAAATAAAAAAAATGCTTAAATGCTTGAAAGGATGTAGTTTGTGTGCGTGTTTGGTATGAGTATCATTGATCTTTCAATCAAAGTAAACACAATAATCCCTGGATTCCTTTGTCCTTGAACGTGGCTGTTGTCACAGCATGCCGACACACGAGGCGGACGCAACCAGCAACCAACGATGACTTCACTGTGGCCATCCCCAAAACCAACGTATAAACACAGTGCAGGGGTTGTTTTGTGTCATTGTGTTGACATTAGCAGACCAAAAGCCTTTTGCGTAGCGAGGACACGTGGATAACACGTTTTACGGTACTCTCCCACAGTTCTGAATGACCCAGCCAGTGGCGTTGATGTTCAACTTCAGCATGTTCATGACCCACTCGTCCTTCTGGGCTCCTTCCATGAACTCAGTCAGGGAAATCTGGCCTGAGGAACACATTACATTTACATTTGGCAGACGCCTTTGTCCAAAGCCACTTACATTAAGTTACAATAAGTATGATTGTTAGGTTAATAGAACAAGTTTCAAGCTCATAATTGCTAGGTTGACCCCATAAGATGCTACACAAAGTACTATTTTAAGTACTGCACATAGAGAGAGGACATTTTGGAAATTGCACGTCGTAGTGTACATAGTGTGAACACACACACACACACACAAACACAAACACACACACACACACACACAGACACACAGACACACAGACACACACACAGACACACAGACAAAACCAGGGTGTACGGGGCCTATCTGGCCAAAATGTATCCAAGGGGAGGATCTCCCCTGGACCCCCACTACATCCGTTTGGGGTAAGCCACAATGGTTTGGATGTGTGTATGTGTATGTGTATTTGTGTGTATGTGTGTGTGTGTGTGTGAGGGGGTGGGGGGGGAGTAATCACAGACACAGGTGTATCTCCTGATGTTAATTACTGGCACTGGCATGCCTACAGCCCATAATCAACTTAATGAGCTGCACCTGTTTTCGCCCCTACTATTACACCTCTGTGATAGGCTAATGATGAGGCCTATTTTTCTACTTTGTTGTTCAGACCGATCTCATCCGTGTTCGATAGACTCCAGCCAAAAAACACTGGTTTCTGGCATCTAAGAGGCCCTAGAAGCATTTGTGTCCTGGGGCCCATTACCTCGTTATCCGTCTATGAACAGACAGACCTAACCATTTGAGGTAATAAAAATCTACTTATAGACGTTATTGCCATTGGGAAATTTAAAATATTTTCCATTAAAGACATCATCCCTGCGTCCCTCATCAAAATATATTTTTAGTTTTTCTTACCGTCGTGATTAAGGTCGACCAATTCAAAGATTCTGTCACAAACTTCATTTGGTGTCATCTGGATTTCACCCCGCTGGAGCTTGATTTTGTAGATAATCTGTAAAGAACATTTAAGCAAAGTCAACTTGAAACTTGTGGAAACCCTGGAAGTTGGAATGCTGGCAAAGGAACATTTCTCTTCATGTAAAGACAAACACACTAAAACACTCTGCACACAGGTCATGTAAGGTAGAGCAAAATGTAAGATGCTTAGAGTAAATGTGAGAGGTCGTAAATTTAACCTCTGAAACAACCGACAGACCGCCAAGTCTTCATCCAATAACGCCTCGTTATTGGATGAAGCCTACGGCGCTCTTACCCTACGGCGCTCTGACACCAAGCCCTAAGCCCTCGCACTGGGATAGTGTGGAAGATATAAATCGTCTAGCTTAAGAGCCCTTGTGGTATGAAACGTAGTCTGCTAAGACAGAAGAGGATTAACATAAAGGTCCTGAACCCATGAGAAGTAAACATGTTTACCGCAACATGTATGGGCAACATCTCAAAATGTCATATCTACTGTACGTATTTGAATTGAATAAGCGAGAGAGTTGCGTCCTACCCGTATGATTTGGTTCACCTCGCGGCGGTCTAATTTTCCGTTCCCGTCCTTGTCATATATTTTGAAGGACCATTTCAACCTGTCTTCGAGATTCCCACGCAGGACCAAATGGAGCGCTGCAACGTACTCCATGAAATCCAGCACGTTGTCCTAGAAGCACACACGAAGCCACCCATGGATCACTTTAAATGGATCCACATCACACCACTCTTTAATCTGATTATAATAATATAGCATCTGTTTTTATAATAATCTGAATCTGAAAGCATATGTACCTGATTGGTGTCGAAGGAGTGGAAAATGGTCTCGATGTACGTGGACTCCTCCTCTGAGCTGCTCGGGACCCCGAAAATCCTCTTGAATTCGTGGAGGTGCAGCGCCCCGCTGGGACACTCCTTCATGAAGACGATGCACAGCTCCTGGATCTGAGCCAGGTCCATCTCCTCATTGTGGCTCTCCTCTTGGCCCATGACCATGCAGCAGCACAGTCACAACAATCTGAAGAAAAAACATTTCACACACCACTCCCCCCTTAGGCAGACTGGAGCTGTCATGCCAAGCTCAAAAAAGTTCATCCTGATTAACTTGTTAATCCCTTGATCTTTTTCCAACTAAGGGTTTATTTATATCTCTGTCTTTTGAATAGTGCCAAGCAGTGCTGGTAAAAGCTTTCAAAATAAATAATACACTTTGCTTTTTAATACTCAATATGCTATAGAGACCATGGTCTAACAAGAGGTAGGCTACGGCTTATTTCCTTCCTAAGTAAGTTGTCTCCTTCAATCTTAAGGTCATTCTTTCATCTGAAAGGTTACAACTATGTTGGAGACCAGAATGGTCTGTTGAACATTGTTGACTCTGATCCCATCAAAACTACAAGCTGACAAAAACATGGGTGATGCTACCAAATTGGTTACCAAGAACCCCTACGCACATTTTTGTTTAGCTAAATAGGGTTAGGGGCATACAGAAGTAGGCAATCTGAAAGGCAGGGAATAATCTCAATAAAAAGGGAAAACAGGATCACTGGGGAGAAAGAAGTAACAGGAGGAGAGAACTAAACACAGAGAACTGGAATAAATACTTGGAATGCTGGAAACGTGACTGCCACTTAGCGAAGGCAACAATCTGGCAGGTGAAAAGCCGATGTACAGTAGGGATGGGCAGATCGATACTGCGGAATCGATACTTAAATACTCACAAGTCACCTATTTGGTATCGATACCTTTAAAAAAATATCGATAAGAATATTATATAAATACAAAACGTGGGTGGCTGCATCACTTCCAAATGTTTTCAGTCTTTTGTATAATGTTCGTGCCAAAACAGCCGTGTCGCAGTGTCGTACACTTCCACATCAAAACTAAAACGCTGCTATTCTATTGTGTGTTAAATGTTATTTACAATGTGAATACATTTGTTATTAATGGCCGGTATGTGTCATGTGATTTGCCTTTAAGTGTAATGAAGTGGAATGTTTTTTTCCCCTAAAAATCTCCATTATTTTGAAAAATGGAATTTAAGAAACAGTCAGTATCAGTATCGTACCAGTATCGTTAGATATATTGTTGATATATTGTTGTCTCCCTCTTTCGACAAATGTGTTACTTTTTTGTAAGTCGCTTTGGATAAAAGCATCTGCCAAATGCTCTAAATGTAAATGTAAATGTTAGAATTGTAACAAAAACTATCGTTGTCATAACGAATTTTAAAAGTTTGGTGTCGCCCATCCCTAGTGTGGAGACTAGTGACGACAAGTGGTGGGCGTGACCAAAGAGGAAGCAGGGCCAGGTGTAAGCAGAATAGAAAATGAGAATTGAAATGACTTATTCAAATTTGAGTGTTTCATGAACATTTTGCATTTCCTTGTTATATTACTCTATACTTGACATTTTTTATTTAAAGCTGCTATCAGCAACTTTTGCGTCATCCCGCATTGCTTTGATTCAATTGTGTTTTGATCGAGTCTAAAGGTTCTCATGCATTCAGCTATATAATGGCAAAACAAACAAATACACAAGAACCTTCAAAACACAATTCAACCAAAACAAGGTGGGAGGAGCAAAAATTGGTGACTGCAGCTCAAATCTTAGAATTTTCCAAAAAGCAAATAATGGGAATAAGGAATTTAGAGGTCAACAATTGAAAATAGATGACGACAAACAGACAGTGTTGTACTATATTACACTTGGTAGAAATGAGAGAATTTCTTAAGCGACGTCACTAATGCACGTTTGTGTATTGTGTGAGGACAACCAAGCTCTGAAGCGTCTGAGATTAACACACAGAGTGTGTTAATAATAGCTCGACCAGTAAGCTCCTCTGAGTCATTTATAAGGTGAAGGCATATATGGCATTACCGCATATATGGCTTACGATACAAAAGGACTGGACAACAAGAACAGTTTAGATCTAAATAAATATTACTTGCCATATATTTTGTAGATTTTACAAATCATCACGAAGCTTGAAGCTTAAAATGAGCAGGTGATGTTATAAACAATTAAAGATGACACTGCACTTCCCTCACTGCCGCCATTGTTTTGACAGACTGCGGAACTCCTTGTCCATCATGAACTGAAACTCCCACCCCTTAGAGCTGATTGGTTCCATTATTTTTTATTTTTGGGGGGGAGGCTTTCAATTGGCTGGAGGCCAGACTGATCTGCAAAGAGAAACAGTACGTGAACTCAAGAGATCAGGATGGTCTAGCAATTGACACATATGTCAAATATTTTTGATTGTCCAATGCAGGACAATTTTTTTAAGACAATGTGCAAAAAGGATTGAGCAGCCCAATATATATATGTATGCACTAGCCTTTAAAGTGGTGGACAACAGGAGCTAAAAAGCTAATACCAACCAACAGATATAATAATAATAGCATATCACAGAGGGCTGTTTCTACTACACACCTACCGAATATGTTGTCAGGAAAATGTCAAAAAGTATATCAATAAACATCTCAAACTCAGCCAATAAACTCAGTCTTGGATTGTAGGAGTGTGGTCTGAAGGGGGTGGTTCAGCAATGGGCAGTCAGGGGGGTTCGGCAACAGGCAGGGTAGTCAGACAGGTGAGGGTCGTAACAAGCTGGCAATGGGGAATGACCTGAACAGAAGGAACACAGAGTCACTGGAGAGAAACGAGGGAAAAATCAAAACACGAACTTGGAGATAATCTCTGAGGGCCTGGAAAACTACTAGGGTGTTGGTGAGACTGAAAGGCATGACTAAGTATTCAAAAAGACCAAGGGGGCAGCTGAAGGCAGTTTCAACAATTTCCCTCGGGATAAAGTTTTATCTTATCTTATCTTACCATATCTTCCACTCATACTCCTCGTGGATGCGGACCAGATGGTAGGTGTAAGACCAGTTTTGAATACACTGTGGCACCATGGAGGGGAACGAAGGCAGAACTAATGAGGGGTAAAGGGTAATTATTCTTTACTGTGATGTTATTCAAGCCTATACAAGTCTACAGAAAAAACCTGCAACCAATGGGAAAGATAAAATAAAATAGTCCCAAAGGACTGCATTTATATAGCGCTTTACATTTTGCCTCACATTCACACATTCATACACCGACGGTGGTGTCAACCATGCAAGGTAACAACCAGCTCGTCAGGAGCAGTTAGGGTTGGGTGTCTTGCTCAGGGACACCTCGACAATTAGCTAGGCGGAGCCGGGAATAGAACCAGCGACCTTCCGGTTGCCAGACAACCGCTCTACCCCCTGAGCTACTGTCGCCCCAGATGATGGACAGACAGCAAGGGAGCTGGATGTACTCCTCCATGGATTCCTAAATGGTAATGGTAAATGGACTGCATTTATATAGCGCTTCCCATTTGCCTCACATTCACACACCGACGGCGGTGTCAACCATGCGAGGTAACAACCAGCTCGTCGGGAGTGGTTAGGGTTAGGTGTCTTGCTCAGGGACACCTCAACAATTAGCTAGGCGGAGCTTGGGATCGAACCAGCGACCTTCCAGTTGCCAGACAACTGCTCTACCCCCTGAGCTACTGTCACCCCCTTCCCACTCTATTCCAGATCTATGCGCGCTGAGGAGGTATTACATGGTGGAGTGCTTGCAAAAAAACAGACCTAGGTTGAGCACAGTGGACAGATCAGGGGATTCATGCATGCCCATATACTCGGCAGCGGCAGGGGTCGGGGCAGACAGGCTACATTAAGAGTGGCAATAGGTGATTCTCACCACCCTCCAATCAATCTGAGGGTTGTGTGTCTAGAACTACATATGTTTTTTCTAGTTTACCAAGATTTCTTAATTGGAAAAAAACTGGATCTGGTTAACTGCTTCACACGGGTGTTGAACGACGAGGGTTATCAAAAATAACCCCTAAGTTACGCAGGTTGAAGTTGGCTGCGATCTCCTGCAGCTTGGTCTTGCTTCCCCTGGAGGGTTCCTTGCCGGTGAACGACCAGACAGAGGTTCTCCGTCCATGGCTGGGTCCATGATTTGGTCAGATCGTACTGTTCTTGGGTTATTGCAAACAGGAGGGTTTATTACAAATGGGAGGTCACTGGGGAGAAATTAAGAAACATGAGGGAAAAACAAAACACGACCAACAGAAACCTAGCTACCATGAAGTGAAGACAACGATCTGATGATGAGGTTAACCGGGGTTGATATAATGCAAGCTGATGACGGCAGGTGTGTAGGCAGAGGTAGATGAATAGGTGACGTGATGAGGAACCAGGAACTGGAAGCCACTCCCACCACACATAAACATACGAACAGGCAACATACGAACATCGACACAGACAAGGAGAGGGAGACGTGTGGATGGCGTGACACAGGATGCATTGTATTCTATACATTGCACCTTTTAGTTGATACATTAACATTGTTTTCTATAATATATGACTGCAACCCAGTTGTACTTTCTTTTGTAGGCTTGTCTTATACTATATTAAAGGTGCTGTAGGAAAGAATTGAGAATTGTAGAGACAGAGAGAGATAGAAACACCCCTCCCTTTCTGCTCCCTCCCTGTTTCTCTGCCATTGAGTGTCACACACCTGTGATTGACAGGCAAGATGGATTCCCAGAACCAATCACGGAAAAGATTTCCTGATTAGTCATAAATTAACCGGGAGCTGTTGAAAATCTAAATTGCCTCATACAGAAGAAGCAGGCACAGTCAACATGTAACATATATTCTCATAGTGACTCTAATACAGTGGTGGGCAAACTACGGCCTGCGGGCCACATACTGTTGGTCTGTTTAATCCGGCCCGTCTAGGATTTACAAAATTGATTTCGCATTCATTTCGTCTTTTTTCTGCAATACCCTGCATTTCGGTTGATTCCACTAGATGGCGCACTCCAAACACTACCGACCGTTGCTAAAGCCTAAGAGTCTACACACACAGATATCCACTCTTCGCGTTGGCCATTGCATTGAGTCACCCTAATTTAACAATGAATGGACCAAGGAAAAGAAAATTCGACAGTGAGTGCCGAGTTTTTAATAAAGAGTGGACAGCTAAATATGTTTTCACCGAAGTCCAATCAAAGGCCGTATGTCAAGCATCCTCAAAGTCCGGACTCTGGTCCGGATCCAGACCGAACCACAACTGTCTCCGGACTCAAATGATACTTTTC
>OMKP01083177.1:0-10406 GCA_900302375.1 Bathygadus melanobranchus | reverse complement strand
CATTCAAACTCCACACAGAAAGGCCCGGGAACCAGCCCCGACATGCGGGACTTGAACCCACAACCTTCTTGCTGTGAGGCAACAGTGCTACGCACTGAGCCACCGTGCCACACCTTGATATGCCACACCTGTCAGGTGGATGGATTATCTCGGCAAAGGAGAAGTGCTCACTAACACAGATTTAAACAAGTTTGTGAACAAAATTTGAGAGAAATAGGCCTTTTGTGTACATAGAAAAAGTCTTAGATCTTTGATTTCAACTCATGAAAAATTGGAGCAAAAACAAAAGTGTTGCGTTTATATTTTTGTTCAGTGTACTCTGATGTCATTTCAACATGGCCAACGGTAACATGCAAATAGCGAAGGTGGAGAATTCCGACTTCCGCTAACAACAACAACACTTGTTTGCAAGGGCACTGTTGCTGCATCCACAAACCGTGATTGGTTTAAATAAATACAAACAGGACAGAGCTTTTTTCCCCCCCCTATCCCAGAATGGTTATGGGTTCAGCCAGACATTTCGCAAAGCACACAAATGCGTGCTTTACGAGTTCAAATCGACACACGACAAAGTGGCTCAGGGCAGGCCAGTGTGCCCCTATGTGGCATAGAAAAATAGTAAGCTTTAAATTTGTATTGCGTATGCGTTTTCCTTGTTCTTGTTCTTTCTTTGTTCGTGCAAAATTTGCATTTTGTTTTACTGTCACACTGCAACCCAACAAACAAAAAGAGCTGCTGAACTCAAAATAATCCATTGTTTTCAAGAGTTTATCCCAAATCAACTTGCCACAGGACTATCTTGAAAGGAAACTATTCACAGCAACACCTCAACAATAGAAGCAAGTTCGCTGCACTACTGACAAACGGGTAGAAAGCTAACGGGTAGAAAGATAAAAGGGGAAAGGTTTAGGTTATGTGGTCTGGCTAGTCTTTCTAGAATCACACAACCTCAACATTCTGCTATTTGGATCCATGACAGACCAGGGGTTTCAAGTTCAACAGGTTAAGTCAACCCAGGTTTTCCCATCTAGCTATGAGCGCGTTCATGTCAAATAGGAGGTGTTTGAACCAATCACAAACAGGAACAAGTCCACCAAGGCGCATAGTTTACCCAAGATGGGCAAACTATAGTATTAAACAAATATGAATAATTGAAAAATATAATCCAGGCTAAAAGCAACATAGTTGCTGCTGCCAAAGGCAGGAAGGAAAGCTGCCAAAAAATTGCAGGCTGTGTGAATGTGTAATTAAGTTAAAAGGCTTATCAATATCACTGTCCCATCATTAAGGCACCAGTAGGCTAGATCTGACTATAATTACAATTCTGTCTTTCATTAAGTTAATGTATTACTTAGATGTAGTGTTCTTATGGCGTGTAAGACAACTTTAGTCTTATTCTTTCAGCTGTAACCCCAGCAGTCTTAAACGGTCTTGGGAGCAAGTAAAGAACAAATATAAAAACATAATTCAAACCAGTCATTCAAACTTTGATGTGTCGCACTGGCAACATACGGCTCTACACTAGTACTCGTGATCTAGCCGTTGTGCGGCTCTTTTTCCCCTGTGGGGAATGTAGCCCCTTCCCTACTAATTTATTTTAAATGTTTAGATTTTTACATTTTATTTTATTTTATATTGCAAACTTGCACAGTCTGCCCTGCTGCCGACCCACATTTCACTGCTCCTGTACACTGTATATTGGCATGTGACAAATACAACTTTGAATCTTGAATCTTTAATCTTGAATCTTGAATCAAGAGGCTGACAAAGATAAGCCATTCCCTCCGCTGAGAATCTATATCTTTCATAGAGTCGGGTAGGAGTCGTCAGGGTAAGAGGAAGGGTTTTGTCGGTCTGTAAAAACAAACCAAAGTCCACCTGATCAAATCCTGCTTCATGGTGCCACTTGCAGCTATAAAACAAAATAATAAATGACTCCAGAAATGTTTTCATTGCTTATCTTCTACAAACCCTGTAGGTTTATAGGGTTTGTATAATTCTGAAAAGAATATCTTATGTCTGGGCAATACGTTATAGTACTCATCATCTAGATGCCACATCTCAGTCAACACTAACCCTTTGTCGTCATGCAGCCTTTCTGTTAAACACTTTGTAACTTCTTCTTTTAAACTAATCATTATCCTAAAACTGCATTACCCCAGTACCAGTGGAATACACCGTGCAGTATCAGGCACTGAGTCAATCATTGACCATGATAAACAGGAAGCACACCTTAAGAGCATTGGAGGCCAAAAAGGATGTGCAGAACACCAATGTCTTTGGCGTGCGTGAGCATGACAAACCTTCCGTGGGACTGGAACTCAAGCTGCAGCGTCCTGTCTTGGTGAGAAACCGCTCTCTTGGCCCTCTGGTGGCTGCTGTGCAGGGCGGACAAGTCGTATGATAGCCCCTCATAGTGATGGATGTACTTGTTCAGAGACTTTCCAAACTGCCCTGAAAACAGAATAGAGAGGTTGATCAAGGAGGTTGTTGTTGAACTGTTACTTAAAAACAACACGGGGGCCCCTATCTCGGACAGGTGAACTCTAAACATGTTTCTGTGCATGACTACAACAATACTGCAGTCTAAAATGTGGTCCCGGAAAGAGAAGAGATGCTGCTACTTCCTTTAAAAACAAAGGAAGAGACGGATACAGATCGCACAGGATAGTTTCACACTAGCCTCACTTTTAGACCAGTCTTATCCCTGAATTCTGTCCTGCTATACACGCAGTATACCGCAGGGTTGCTAGTTCATGCCGTTCATTTAAAGAGTTAACAGAGAAAACACAAGACAACATTCAATTACCAAAACAGAAGACAGAAACCGGTAGACAATTGGATCATCCAGAGAATTAGGTCTACCTTTCTGCCTCACTGAGTAACACTGCCAGTCAGATAGCGTTACTCCAGGTTAACGGAGATAATACACAAATCTGTGGTGTGTTCCTTTTTTAGATTGTTATTTTGTTGTTAGTTTTAATGTATAGTATTGTATAATAGTTTTCCACGATACCTGCAGTCAGGGTGGGGTCTAATGAAATCATTTGGCCAAATGTGGAGAATGATTCCCAGTTTGACAGTGCAAGCTTGTATACCAATAAAATAGCTTGAATGGAAGCAGACGGGTGTAGTAGACACCATAAAAATCAAGCATTTTGCTAAACCAGTGACAGTGGCCCAGGAAACAGTGTTCTGTCTGAGATTGTTTTGAAATTTGATTCCTTCATTACACACTGTGTCCTGAGCACTCCCAAGAGTGGACAGTGTGCTCACTTGTGCAAAGTGCGTGCGACTTTATCACCTAGACAGTGTGCAGCTGCAGGGTAGCTTGCTAGGAAGGAAACTCCACCTCACAAATGATGCAAAACGCTCACAATTGATAGCCAGATCTATTGGCATCAAAAAGGGCCTATAAACCGACACAGACCTGACATTATTTATGTCCGACAGGTAAGATTACTAAATGTACAATCGATTGGCAATCTGTTGTAGCAATTCATACACCTGTCTCTAATGGGCTAATCCGTTTTGGTGAACTGTAGATTACTTTGTACAGCATGGTTATATTTTGATAAAGCTAAATCCCTGTGTCTGTGCTGTAGACAAATGTTAGTGTCTTACATAAATTGTGTCTTTTCAACTTTCACTGCAACTATTTGGTAACATTTGATTTGTCTGTCTCTTCCCTGACTACCACTCAATCAAAAAAACAGGTTGGTGGAGCTATGGAGGGCTAGCTCATGCTGTTGTAATAATGCTGTCAAAGAGAACTTAACAAGCCACCTTAATTAATAAAGTATCATTTGAAATTGTGTGCGGTAATGTCACAAACCCTTGATATGTGATCTATGAATGAAGGCCCATATGCTCACACAAAGCAAAGCAAAATAAAAATATCCAATCCTAACATCAGTCCAACAAATCAATGTCAGACTGCAAATAGAAAAGTGTGCCTATTCAAAAGCAGTTACACTGTTAAAACGTGTGAACCTTATGACAGCCTGTCTGCTTTGACAGCTTTTGATGCTGAACTGAACTGAACGGTAGGTATTGGCACAGAAGAATCTGCATAAAATAGGGGCTTTCATAATGTTCACTGCTTAGCCCCAGGCTAGGATAGCAGTGTATACTTGACCTTTGTTCACGCACGCACGCACGCACGCACACACGCACACACGCACACACGCTCGCACACACACGGTTAAGTGTTAAATCGTTAACTACAATGTGATCGGCTAGTGGGAGTTCTAGCCTCCAATCCCTGATTCACACTGGCTACCATGTTTTAAGCAGTTTGGAGTTGTGACATTGTGTGAAAACCCCTCATGAGTCAGCTAGATCTAGTTAGTCACAGCAACGAATACATTGAGACACAAGACTCACATATACAATGCACACACAAAGAAAAAGCTGTGATTTACCACTGTTAGGCAAGCTGTAACGTGTTGAGGAATGACAGGGAGAAAATATTCCAACAATCAGCCTTGTTTAATAACAAGAACTGCAAAGAGGATGGTCTCTAAATTAGGAGAAGTACAAGTGTATCCGCGACCACAGAATTCTGGGATAATAAACAGAGCAGAGATCTCCTTGAGATTGACACCTTAACCCTATTCAGTCAAGCTGGTGGTTACGTTGCATGACTGACAACACCATCTGCATATAACCGCACTAATCCGCAGCAGCAGCATGGCCTGGTACCGCACGCATCGGACCCAAGCACTTTGTATTGGTCTCCCGGCACCGCACAGTAGTGGTAGGAGGAGTTATCTGAACCCACCATTAGATCTTGTTTTGGCCACAAGAATCCTGCTCAACTACAATCCTGGTAGGCCTCAGTAACCATCCATGAGGAGAGAGCCTGGGTGTCTGAACTAGGGATGGCAATAGCTTATCTGATGTGGTCCAAATGAGCATGCAGTAGGGTTGCACTGATATACCGGTAATCAGAAAAGGACAATAATAGATTTTTTTAATTATATGTACTTGAAAATATTATTAGATATAATATATACATGTACCACAATCACATGACAAGTTAAAGCCACTCATTGTGATAAAATGCAAATGCAAAAGGCTGTCCCATTTCCAAGAGTTTACATAGGTACGCATACAATTGAAATTTTGCTTACATGTACTTAGGCCTACCAACAAATCGGTAACAGTAATAATGTTTTAAAAAGGAATAACTAAGGTTCTCTGTCTGACGTTTTTGTTAATTATGAATGTAATGTTTTATATGATTAAATAATTTAATTGTGACCATACCTTGGACCTGTGCTACACATTTGCCATCATCAACTCAACTTGCTTCTCCAGTGACCACTTCATATCTGATTTCACTCCACTCAAGATACAAATAAGCACATAGGCTTCATGACTACTGTAATGAAATTAATGCTGATACTTCCATCTTTTGAGACATGGCAGTACAAGGATCAGATGGGCCCTTTAGTGTGATGAAGTGGCATGTATTTGAAATACAAGGGCGGATTGCACCCTAATATTAGGGTAATAAAACTGCATTACCCCAGATAGAATTAATATTAATATTAATATTGGGCAGATAGATACCTCACGTGGGCAGATACCTCACGTTTGCACTTAAGCTCCTTCAGTAACAATATACAGTAAACAATTATATATTATACGTGTTTGCTAGCCAGCTGCAAACACACAAGCAAACATCCTCATCTGCCGTAATCCATCAATTGGTTGCCACGGTGCCTCACATGATATTCAGCTTGTTCAGAATGTTGGGATGACATGCTACTTGTAAAAGCCCGCATTTGTCGTTACACACACACCTACCAAGTCTCTTGAGATAAAACTGAAGATAAAAATCAACAAACCATCATCTAGGTGTGATCGAGACATCATAAACACAGGAGATAAGGATAGTGCTGTAGTGTGTGGGTTGTTTTCCTTTCCACAGTGGATTTATCCCCTGGGTGTATTAAAACAGACACTTACTTTAATATGAGAATGTGAAATGGGGAAAGGTGGCAATTTGAAACTCGCTCTTCTTCTTTTTTTTTCATACGGACTTTCAGAACTGTTCATGACCTGTGGACACCACTCACAATGGCCACCTGAAACATACACCTGGCTATGCAGTCTCACATCACCATCTAAGTAAACACAATCTGTTACTATCCTACAACTTCAGTCAGCAGTCACTGAAGTAAGAGTTTGCATCCCCCCCCCCAGTCAGACTTGAACAACAATGAGAGAATAACAATCATAGCTTATATTGTCCTTAAGTCACCCGGTTGGGTACAGTCACTGCAATGGCAGTGACTGTAACATCGAGCATATTTTGCAGTATTAAACCCTTTTCGTCAGGCTCCCACTCCCAATTCTTCTAAGAGAATCCCAAGAACGTCCTTCTCAGGTGCCATAGTTGCAGAGCTTCCGTAGCGCTGCAGGGTGTTCAACGCACCACTGTTTCCGTTTAAACAAACGCTGGGGTACGTTGTGTCGTTGCTGAACGCGCCCCGGTTATATTTGACGGAAAAGCACTGCAGTCCAATAACGGGGATGTTTTATGATTGGAAAAAAAAATAATTAAACATGACCGCTGTTGTGAAAGTACACCCCTCCACACCCACACTTTAGCCATGTTGCCGTGCACTAGTTGACATGTAACATGTTTTGTACGCGTAAATAAATATGTACGGTTTCCACTGTTAGTTCCAATGACAAGAAAGAAACCGAAATTAGTTCAACGAAAGATTAGCTTCCATTTATTTCACTTATTTGCGTTAAGGTCGCGGTCCTTCGGTCTGAATCAACTTTATGATGTTTTATGACGGGAATACTGCCGAGTGAGAGACTTGCTATATGTATCCAAATGTTTAGGTAACTTGTTAGACAAACTAGTTTGCCTCCTGGCCGCAGTACAAACATGTTTACCAGTAGTTTCACATTTCTCAGTCAAATAAGACGTTAAAGCTCCCTGTAATCATGACTTTAGCTTGCGAAGTTGGATAGCCACCGCTTGACATTATTTCCTAGATCCGATTACCCCTCTAAGCGACCATTGAACACTTCCTTGTAATGTGAATCATCGCTAACTTACCCGTAACATCTCGCAGGAAGCAACATATGAGGATAACGTTCACAATGTTCATGTCGGTTGAATATAGTGTACGCTAAAACAACTAGGTAAACGATACACTGGTAACGCAAATGCACCCGCTTGGTGTTTCATTTAAAGGTACAGTAGTTTCCTGTCACAACACGGTCCTCTCGCCGCCCTGGCTGACGTCACGGATACTAACCGCACCCCTCCCTTCCGGGGCTGCCTCGCTGTGTTTTTGCCCATGTTTTTTGCCGAGCCAATCTAGGAACGTCCAATTGTACGCCCTCGTGTTTGGGACAATGGGACAATACTGATTGACATAATTTAAAATCATTTTTTATGATCATAGTAGAATCAAATATGTTCCAAGTCCTTATCAAATCTGGGCCGTCACATCTTGGGTTTTTCTTGAGTATGTCACAAAAGAAAACCAGGAAAGCCAGGAAAAGGGACAGTTCTAAAATATCATTTAATATAGGCCTACCATATTGCTTGAAGAAATAAAACAATAAATACAGTTTAATGGTGAAAGAAAAAACAACCAACCACAGTTTGTTATGAGGATGGGTCCTGAATTTTTCTCGATTTGGTCCATTCTGCCACCAAGTGGCAAACAATGTCAGTACCGTTCTTTGAACCGCCTCCTTTATAATAATAGAACTATTATAACAAAATATGTATTTGTATGTGTACAGACACCACTAACAACTCAGATTTGGAAAATGTGGTTCCCTGTACTATTGTGTGTGGCCCTTGTGCATGTTGAATAATTATATCTATAAACACTGTTCAAACACACGTTTGACAACATGGATGTGGTACACACGACACACGCCTGAACACTGGTTTTCTACCGCCCCCTCCTGTTCAAATCCGAGTTAAACATGTCGATGACGTCACGGTTAGAGTTGTCATGGCGTCTATTGGACTGAAGCTAGAGCTGCAATTTAGCTAAAAAAATCTGTCGACAGTTTGTAAAACGAAATGGAGGAAAATGCAAACCTGCATCAAGCTAGAGACATGACTTCACAGTCTCCTACGATTGCAGGAGATATAAAGGATGTTACAGCGGTCTCTGGTATGAGAGGAACAAACGACAAATGCAAGAAGAGTGAGCCTTCGCTTAGTAGTACTTTGGTTCACGTTAGTTGCAATGATGGCACCATTGCCGCCGTCAATGTAAATCCGGTGGCTGCGAAAGCCGAAACAACAAATACGATTGAAAGCCTCCCATTGCATGGAAACGATATCGTGGGGATCGGACAATGCCCGGAGCCAAAGGATAAAATCAGTAACGGGATGGAAAATGACTCGGTAGTGGCTTCAGGAAATAGCGAGGGTGGTACCTCAAAGTTGGTGAATAACAGAAAGGGTGATCTGCCCTCGACTCTTAATGATGCCTCGAATGTAAGAAGCACAGGTCAGGTGCAAGTTGACACTTTGGGATGTGACGAAGTCGAACAAATGAAGCCTGTCAAACCAAAACATCTGTGTCCGGACACTACGATATTGTCGACCAACGTCAAATCCGAGCTACCCGCCGATCAGACCACATCCGACGGATTGCCAAGTACGAGTGACCCCGATCCAAGCTTTGTTTGCGAATCTCGTAGTATAGATTCACTCGAGTCTTTCTCCAATCTCAATTCCTGCCCCAGCTCTGAACTCAACAGCGAGTGCCTGGAAGAGCGAGGTTTGGCCTTGTCTCTGCAGAGCGAGTATGGTGCTGATGAGACTAAGGTTTCCTGCACCAAGGACCGAGGCGGCGCCGGCCAGTCCATATACCATATTAAGTGGATCAAATGGAAAGAGGAGAACACTCCTATCATCACCCAAAATGAGAACGGGCCGTGTCCATTACTGGCCATTATGAATGTCCTTTTGCTGACTTGGAAGGTGAGGTCCCTGGAAGATAATTCTAGATGATTATAGATTGATAAAGGAACTCTCAGTATGATTTGATTAGCACTGGTCTGAACTCGTGGAGTAACACAGCAGGCGGATTTATGTCTTTATGTTAAACATGTGCAGATAAGATATGGCTGTTTATTGTTACAGTGTGAGCAATTGTGTGTGTGTGTGTGTTCGGCAGGTAAAAATGCCACCTATGATGGAGATCATCACTGCTGAACAACTAATGGAGTATCTTGGTAGGTTTTCATCATCTTCATCCGAACACAGACCTAGAAGATGTCTTAATGTGCGTTACTACTCACCACAGAATTTGCCAATCCCACCTGTATTCTGTTTTGTTTTGGAAATCAATGGTTTTGGTCACGTAGGAATGTTTCTAAGACACAGTTTTTTTAAAGGAGAATCCAAGTGCACACGCGCATTATTACAATGTGATTAGTTTATCGGTTGCAGGTATTCTCACTATTGTATTTTTATTCTCACACTTCTCTTTGTGGTCTGTATACTATCAGAGGCATATGTTCTGGAGTCAACCAGAGAATCCCCTTTGGACCGAACCTTTGCTGCTGTCAGTGAAATAGGAACCATCCTCTTTTCTCTGCATACTGCCTCCTCATAACTAGAATGTTTATTCAGTGTCTGATTACTGATATGGGTCCTTATGGCGTTTTTTTGTTTGGCTCAAGTGTTGCGCTTCAACATTCTTGAGTCTTAACAGGATAGCATGGACTCTTTTAAGAGTACATTTTTCTTGTAGCTATCTGATTTGTGAATGAAGAATCTTCCCAATTCACACATAGGATTTGAGTATAACTGAATTTGAATTGCGTATATCAGAGGAGGCTTCTGCAAACACTATTGTATATCATATCATATTCATGGTCATTCACTCATATGAACTAAACTTCAGCTTTGGTGATAAACACAGGTGCTAAATACAGTGCTAAACACATCTCTGACCAGTGAGTTAATATTTAGAGATATTGAGGGTGAAAGGGGCACTATGATTCCTTCTGTAGTACTGAGCATGCTGGGGCAAACCCTGAAGCATCACAGCAAAGGTTCCTGCAGAGAACCCTCAGCTGACAGCCTTCTGGGAAAGGAATTGAGTCTCTTAGACATTACTTGCACACTTTTATATAGTCTAATGTTGCAGCCCTTTCTGGAAAAACAGCCCGGCCAGCACTGAGTCACCCAGGCAGGATTACACACATCTCCAACATCTGCCATTAGCATTAAAGCTTTCTATACATAAGCTCCATTTGACATAAAACAAAACGGGACACGTATTTTTCTTCCTGTGAGCTGGGAAGAGACACTTGACTATTGATTACTGTCATTGTGTCTCTGTAGGCTAAATAATGAAAGCTATCTCACCCTTTTCTCTTTTATTTATGTGACCCCC
>OMKP01083175.1:0-10511 GCA_900302375.1 Bathygadus melanobranchus | reverse complement strand
GGGGTGAACAGCTCTGGGCGTGTTCCCCACGTTTTCCTCTCCCTTACATCTTTGATGTAAATGTTTAATAAGGTTAGAGCTCCAGCCTAATAGGAGCGCGTGTTCCTCTCAGCGGGCGAGCGCCACACGTGATCTACGGGGAAGAAACGCTTCGGTCCCAGTCGTTTAGGATCAGCGTTGGGCACGTTACTTTCAAAATGTCATTGTTTACGTATGACTTCGCAATAGCTGCTGCTGCCCCTCGGTGGCCTTTCAGGGGCTTCTCCGAAATCAGGACACAGGAAGGTGATGATGATAAACCCGGTTTATTGCAGAGTTGAGTTATTGTTGAGTTATTTGTAGACAGAGCAGGTGGTGCGTAGCCAGCACGCCAGCACTCCTCCTGAGTGCGTGTGCCTACCATGTGTGGTGATGTCTGTTTTAACCTGTGGGCATTGATCAGTCAATACACCACAGGTGTGCAGCCTCACCCAGACAGACTCGGGCCAGGTGAGGCTGCTTAAGCCAGCCACCGACCACACACACTCCACAGACTTTTCGAAGAGACATTTGAAAGTAATACGTTCCTTTACCATATCGCTTTGGGTTTGAAGTAACGTGTCATATATTACTTTTGCGCTGCTTTTACCAATTAGCTTGGTGGTAGAGTGACCCTGATTGTAATGTTGTTTTAGAGGCCTACAGACCTCCCTACACACAGCTTACATCGAACTAGAACGTTCTCTTTGTCTTTTATAAATAGTCCAAATCCATCAGAATCCAGACTAGCAACAGCAAACAAATGCCGGTCTGGTGCGTACTGCAGGGTTTAATAAATACATTCAATAAATGCAGATAAATAAATAAACATGGAGGACATCATTTGAAGGTAACGCGTTATGTGACCAAAGAAACTGTAATAATGTTTCTGGAATCCACCCTTTTATTGTCAACAAAATGGGCAGAAACGGTTGGGTGATTATTTAGCTCTCTCAATACACAAACTGTATGGTGGCACGACAACAACAAACTCACTTCATTCTGCTTTTACAACAGAATTAAACCATTACAAGCGCAGAATACTTTCCCTGCACAGCGGCAGTGTTATCAATAAACGTACCGGAAATTGCAGAGCACCGAATGTGACCTTGCGTAGCGGTGTGTTGCTAATGAAACGTCTCACGAGAGATGCTACCTCCATTCTGTCCAAGATGTTACTGTGAACATGCATTACAGCTAGATGTGTCTCCTCTTCTCTCACGGATGGTGCGTCACAGCCAAGTTTGAAGTCGTCATAGGGTGGAAAATGACCTTTCTGACGAGACAGCTGACACGGGGAGAACAAACAAAGTTCAACACATTTGTCAACTTATTTAAACCCTGAGGTGTGTCTGCGTGTTTTGATATGGCGTAATAGTGTGTGTGTGTGTCTTTAATGGGTCAGTCTGTTCAAATGCATTTACATTTACATTTACATTTACATTTACATGCAATCCATTTACATTTAGGGCATTTGGCAGACGCTTTTGTCCAAAGCGACTTACAATAAGTACATTTGACCAAAGAGAGAAACAACAATATATTACTGACGGTAGAGTAAGATTTTAATAGAACGAGTTACAAGCACTCATTATTGCTAGGTTGATCCCAAATAATACCTCCACAAATGTTTACTGAATGTATAGCCCCCCACTTCCCACACTGATGTCTGTATCCTACAAACACAGATGTCACTTCATAGCCCTTGGTACAACAACAACAACAACAACAACAAGAGCAACAACAGCAGCAAACCAACAGAAGGAATGTTCCTTCAGCCATGTGAAATAAGCACTTGGCCTGAATAAATCCTCCACTCCACTGCTGATGAATTGAGTTGAACTCTCGGAGTGTCTGCAATGGCTTTTCTTCTCACAACAAAGCTGCACATGGACAGAGAGGTGGAACGGAGCGAGGAATGAACAGAGAGAAACATAATGAATGTTGCTGGCTGTTAAATAGAAGAAGCGGGCTCTTACTGTGGTCTTTCATCCCCTCATAGAACAGCCCAGACCCCGGGCCGAAGATGAAGAACCGGCGTAGGTTCACCAAACTGTGGTTGAATGAAAACAAAGGCATTGACTTTCAAGTGAATTAACTGCAGCGATGGTATTTTCTAGTCGATTAAGCTCTTCAGGAATCAGGAGATGGTCAATGTAGCGTTGCACTCTTTAGTACAGTTCATCACGTTGTTTTTGATTATAGTTTTTCTTAATTTGTTTCGATCAGTGCTGGAGAGGAGGCGCTTTGTGTTACAAACACAGCATTGTGGCCCAGCACAAGTTAAATGCAGTTTTTTGTTAGCTGAATTGTTTTTTGTATATTTTTTCGGTGGATTTAGGCCTACTTTAGTCCCATTTTTTTGCTAATCTATTTCTATTATAAATGAAGAAATTAAGTAAAATAACAAGAAAGAAAAAATAATTTATTAGTAACAAACATCTTGAAAAAGTCTTTGGCAGGGACGTCTTGAAGTTAGCAGGTTTTTAACCTTCTGGATTTTCAGTTAGCTTAGTGTGGTTTGGGGATTACAAAAATGAATTTGATTTATCTGCTCTTGTTTTTGCTTTATGTAATCCTACTCTGATGATGTATGTGCTTATTTTAAAAAAAGGTTTTTGCTTTTTCCACTGAAACGCATCCAACGTATTTTGTTTTTGTGTTAAAATGTGTCTTTTAAAATAATGATATGTTATCATATGGCCCCCAGGGCCAGATTGAACCTCTCGGCCTGCGGACGCCAGTTTGACACAAAATGCTTACAATGGCCTTTGTTGCCATTGTAAGCCAGTGTTGCCATGCTCAGTGTCTGCTAACGGCTAAACAGCCACCTCATTATGACATCAAGACATTCCATCTATTTACTTCACCTCATTATGTGGAAGTGGAGAGAGAGAGAGAGAGAGAGAGAGAGAGAGAGAGAGAGGGAGAGAGAGGGAGAGGGAGGGAGGATCATCTCAACGAGCCACTTCAAAAGAAGACAACGAGCAGCAACGGGCAGCACTGTCATCTCATGTATGCTAACTGATCGTCACGGCGATGAGCTTTCTCCTGCGCGTGGTTGTAAACACAATGAGGGAAATGGAGTGTATCAGGCAATTACTGCAATGACAGCCAATCACATGATCCGGCCCTTATCCACAATGCATTTCTGTTAGGCCAAGCACAACACCATTGTGGACTAATTCCCTTGATTTGGGAGCATATTAATCTGGTCTCAGCCAGGGCCTTCACCTTAAGGATACGTCATCCGCGTCTGTAAATCTCCGACGAGCAGCAGCTAATATATCACAGCGGCTAAACCCAGGGCTCATGTGAGCTACTGAACTCCACTGGAAGTTTGAGATAATAAGTCTCTGGTGTCGCGCTTGTCTTTGGATCAGCGCAGTGTTGCCCTCTCCCCGTTCCGCCCTGTGACCCCATCCATCCACCCTGCTCTCTTCCAGAGGCGTAAACAGGTAGTAATGATGGCCCCCCCCGCTCCCCTCCTCCTCTTTCCCCATCGCTGGTCGTTTCTGACCCCAGCGGGTTAAATTGTTGGCGTTAAAAGCCTTTTGTAGCAGTGGGCTTTGGATTAAAACAATCTCCCGCCCTCCCCATCCCCACCCGCCTGCTTCTTCCCTTCCTTGTGTTGCCTGGGGGCACAGGGAAGAGGTTGAAGCCCCTTGCAGAAGGGACTTAATGGGACCACAGTCTATAACTGGAGAGAAAAAAAGCAGAGAATTTGGAGACAAGAGTAGAAGTAGTGGGAGGCAGGTTTTGGTTCATTCCCAGAATGCCACAGTGGACTTGAGAACAGAGGTATGGTGCTGAGAGATAAATAGGTGTCCACTAGAAACTTTTGTCTGTCTGGAGAAGCGGGTTGATTCTGTCAGGACAAACAGGGCCACGTCGTGTACAGATTCAACTGTCGGCCGGCTCGGTGGCTTGACCTGCTAGAGTGCTAATGGTGTGGAGGCGATACACCTTTAACGACCGCAGTTTGGATTCCCAGAAGCGGTCCTGTGCTGCTCTCTTCTTAAACTACATGGTGAATGAGAGATGATCCTGTGGTGTTAAAGACACGAATGAAAACATAGGCTTTACACCCGTTTAACAAGCAAATGTTGTTATTGTGGTATTTTACATCCACATTGAATCAACATCACATTTTCTACAGCTGTTAAAATGTTGTTTGATGACATTACCATCTGAAACGATAATATCTAAACATAATTATCGAAATAATATCTAGACATGTCTCTCCGAGGGAGAAACAGAAAAAGAAGGAAATCAGTGGGAATCCCACAATGATAAATAAAAGAGATGAGAGATACATGAATACACAGATGCTTTCATCACCAAACAAAACAGTAAATAGCACTGCATTTAAAGGTGCTGAAGATTAGGGATTCATATTTTTCCCAAAAATGACACTTTCATGTTTAACTTCACAGTCAAAACACAGCACTGCTGCAGAATCACGTTTTTGACTCATTTTCCCTTTTCATTTCTAAAGTGGTTAAATTCGTTAAAACAAATGTGCTTTTTTAATAACACAAAAAAGCAGAACAATATTACGTAGGATTGCTGCATGGACCTCAGTGGCTTTGGGATCCACTCAGCTCGCCAGAGCTTCGACGTTGTCTAAAAGTTTCCCAAGACAAGCGGCCTCCCTATTATGAGAGTCCAAATAGGCCTAAGGTGGTTTGAACATTGTGCCAAGTTTTGATGAGATTGCACGGCAGGACTAACGCTGTTCTCCCGAAGAGGAATCACACGAGCGCTTGTGGGTGACAGATCGCCAGAAAAGGAAAAAGCATCGCTACCGCTTATATTCATGGTTATTAAATTACCAACCCATTGTTATTATTGCTAGGTGGAGCTATTTTAGCCTTTGTTTAAACATTGAAATAGCTGCTAACGTTTATTATTAAAACCCTTCTATATTAACCATTATCCCGTTATGGGTTTAATCCCGTTTCCTAGGATTAAACCCTACTGTATGTGATATAGAGTTGTAACTATATGAATTTAGAGCTGCAAAGAGAGAGAGCAGATTTTGAAAATAAGCAACCCAAAGAAATCCCCCCTCCCCCTCTGCTCCCTCCCTCCCTTCGTTTCTCTGCCATTGACAAGTGTTGCATTCACACACACCTGTGATTGACAGGCAAGATGAATTCCCTGAACCCCTCAGGGAAGAGAAGCCCTGATTTGTTAGAAATTAGCCGGGAGCGATCCAAAATCGAACGTCTCATCCAGAGGCGCAGTAAACTAGAAGAGATATCCTCACAGAGCATTTCACTCACTAACAGCTGTCGGATGGCTATGGCATTACAAAGTCACGCTCAAATAATAGCTCTTCAATCTTACCTATCGACAAAGTGCATTTGTAGTTTTAACTCACTGTTGTGTACACACAATAGTATACACAGGTACACAGAGTACACACTGCGACACACAGCACACCCAGGTACACACAACTACTAACAGGTACAATAGCTCAATACACACAGGTACAAACATAGTACACATAGGTACACTGCTGGCATAGCGCCCTCCAGGTGTTTTCCTCCACCTCCATTGTAGCTGCTGTTCCGGCTCACCCGGCCACCGATTCTGTCAGGGACCGACTAACTGATGATACATCAATGAATGGGAAGCGTTTCATCAGGGCATCTACGTATCACGCCGCTGTACGGCCACATGTAACAAACGTGATTGGCTACGAAGTCTGAAGGTTGTGATTGGTCAAATTTGAATGACTCGGAAACTCAAGGTATCAGCTGGAGCGCTAGGATCAAGTTTTGGAACGCAGCCCTGGTGTAGCGGAGAGGTTTGATGCTCTAAGGCCCTACTGAGCTCCAGCTGGCGACGCCATCTGGAAGGTCGTGGGGTCACGCGCCACCCAGGGTGTAGGCCCGGGTCAGAGAGGAGGTGTTAGCAACGGCAGGTGCCTCAGTGACAGCTAGGATGGCCTGCCCTTTGACCTCGGCGTTACCCTGTGCTCTGTGTTCACGGGCATCGCAGCTCCGACAGACTTCTAGAACACGCCTCAAACACAACGTCTCTTCCACCATCTGCTCAGGAGAGACTACACCGTCTTCATGAGAGATGCTACATGAGAAGAGAAAGAGAGAGATAGACAGAGAGAGAGAGAGAGAGAGAGAGAGAGAGAGAACACCATTTAGTGGCCCCTTTTATCCAAAGTGCCGTGCATGGAGGGAGAATAGAGGAAGAGGAATAGATAGAACATGACAAAGGGAGAGAAAGGGGAAGGGAGAGACATGGGGCGAGAGCGATGGAGGGATAGTTAGAACCAGAGAGAAGGTGACAAAGGATGGATGGAGAGAGAGAGAGAGAGAGAGAGAGAGAGATGGATAGAGAGAATGGGAGATGAAGAGAGTAAGGGAGAGGGGAGCATATGGCTGTATGAAACATCTGTGCCCCCTGGGGTGATGGGTAGACAGGGCTTCGTTATAACTCCTCACTGTTATGACTGCAGGAGAGTCAGTGATTACGCTACTCAGAAATCATCTGATTAGTTAAAAGGATTAGGAGATTTCACCACTCAGCTGTTGTTGTCTGCGTGCACGTGCGGACGTGCACTATTACAAGCAGTAGCTAAGCAGCAGCGTGAATGTGTGTGTGCACGTTTGATCAGGGAATGTTCAGCATGTGTGTGTGTGTGTGTGGTGGAGAAGAGACGAGTTTCAATTATAATGAGAAGATCAAAACAAATGGTGTGTAAAATTAGCCGAATACGTACCAGCATCTGTGCTGTTGTTGTGATTTTAAACAATTTACTCCGAGCTTGGCAGAGTTCAACGCCGAGGCAGAATCAGCAATGTCGTAAAGTTTGGGGTCTTTCAGAATCGTCTGTTTTGCTAACAAAGTGAAAGTGAGAGCTGGCTCCTCGTGCGGCGGCGACATCATCACTGATAATAGAAGAACGAGAAGGAGGACATTTCCAAAGTTCATTTCAGATAATCACAGCATTTCCTGTTCCAATCCTTTCTACAAGAAGAAGAAACATGTTTATGGCGGGCAAGATAATCTAGTAAAGCTGTATTTCCACCCGGGGACTAGGAAGCTTTGGAGGAATTCAGGGACCCTAATGAAGTTCTGGGGACATTATTTCACCACCTCTCAGCTTTCAGGAGTTTTGAATCTGCTCGTCCGTTTGCCAGCGTTGACTCAGTGACAACCTTTTGCAAAGCAGTAAATCACGATCAACAGCAACACGACTTGAATCTCCTCCATGCTCAGTGTTGTGTGCATAGTCGTGTGCAAAGATTACTTTTTCATAAGTCAGCTGACTATTTTGCATAATCTTCATGGGTCTGGGTTAGGCGTTAGAAACGCAGAGCACAACGGGCTGAAGGAACCTTTTAGTTCCTCGGAACAAAAGTTCTACCCGGCTTAGGATAAGATAAGATTCACTTCATCAATAAAAGTGATTAGGGTATTTGACTCCCAGCCAAAAGGTATGGGTTTTATCCCAAAGTCCAGTAAACCTGTCGTGCTTGAGCAAGATACCCTTAACCACTACCTGCAACCTTAATTACAAGTATCTAAATCCAATCCAAATCCACTTTACTTTGGATTAAACTAAAATACTCAATTATTTAAAAACATTTAAAAACTCTCTGGCTAAACTCTGTTTAGCCAGAGACCATACATTGTGGGGAGCAAGGGTGACTGTGTTAACTGAATACTCAAGTACAGTATTCTCTCAGAGGCTCTTAAAGACAATCTCAGTGTGTCCGTGGGAGCCGCCAACCGCACACTCAGAAAACTCAACGAAATGATTGCTGTCATTGCATGACCCACCTTCAACTGGACCCACACTTTAAGAACCTACATCTCAACCCAAAAACCAAAACCCTTCTTCTCTCTTCTTCTCACATTTCAGACCATAAACACACTGAGACCACAGCTCCTAGTGCCAGCGACACCATCTATCTAACGCTGAACAACCTGCCTCTGGTTGACACTGGTTGACTGAAGTCATAATTATGGAGTGTCGTAGGATACTGTAGTCGTTTGGTCGAATTGAGTTTGAGCAGGCGTTGAAGTTTCTTTTTAACTCGTTTCATTTAAACTGCTGCAGCAGAGATGATACTCTAAGACACACGTTAGTAACATAATGAACCATGAGAGTTATTACCAGCAGATAACCCTCTGGCATAGCTACCCACAAGGCTATAATGTAGGCTTCCCCTCCTAACAATGACACAGGCCACAATTAAATAGGCTTTTCATTGCCTAGCTCCACCCAGAAGCCAAACCAAAAATCATATAGAATATATCATATATAATTACTAGATAATATAGAATTCACGCCCCCGATTTCAGTGAACAATGACCTACATCACTGTTGTCATACACATTTGTCCCACACTAAAGCATACCGCTTTACCTGACAATAGTCTGACCCCGAACAGCTGGCATAAATACTGAAGTTGCTGGCACTTCACCTTTAACGTGAGAGAACTGCAGTGAGGAGTTGTGTTATTGATGATTACTGATTACTGCTAGCAGTTACCGAATGCTATGGTTGGTTATGGATAATAATACTTACAGTGAAACGACTGTAGAAATCAGATCACGATGTAAATACGATGCCCCCACTTAAACTGTACATTGTGCCGGCTACAAACACACAGTGAGGCGAACGATCTTTGACTTGCGTGATTATTGCAGTGACAGACATTTGGATGAAATGCTTGGTGACCAGATAATGAATGATGAACACAGAATACAACATATGGTGTCTCTCTCGGCTCTCTTATTGAGGATAGAGCTGCGTCAGGGTCTCCAGATCTACTCTGCACTTCTCTTGTACCTTTTGAAATGGTAGAGCAAGGCATTAACACTGCCAGGTGTAGGAGTTTGATTCCCACAGGTGTGTGTGTGTGTGTGTGGTGGGGGTTGGGGGACTAATATACTTGTTCATGTTGTGTTAACAAGGAGACAAATACATATCTGCATGCAAATGACTTGTTAAGAGACACCATTACCACACATTCTCACCTCCTTATTTTAGCACTCCAACGTGACCGCCTCAGAATATCTCAAGCTCTCTCTCGCTTCTGCGTCTGCTCCCAGGCTGTTTGGCACTGAGCAGGTGTCTTTTGTCGCTGGTGTTCTCTGTGATTTCACCCAATTTGAAAACACTGGAACTCACAGATGACATAGCGGGCAGGACACTGCGTTATCTCATTAACACACGTTCTAAAGACAGAACCGCAGAACATATGGTGGGGAGACGCCAGCCATGGGTGCTGTGGCACCTAGTACCTGGTATATTAGTATCTAATACGAATAGTAATGTGTATACTGGTACTACATAAATACATGTATATATATACAGTATATACTGTATATTATAATATAGTATAGTATTATAGTAATAATCTACAGGCTTCTGGTGCTGAAGTATCTAGTATATTGTAACTCGCAAGACTTGCCAAAATGTCCTGCTGGTTTTTCCTTCAGGTTCATCTGGTTCTTTGTCAGTTGAATCAATTTGCACATTTGTTTGTCATGTTAACGTGTCAAACTTTTCACCCCTCAGTCAACAACTTGTTCCTCTGTTGTCTCACAGCACACATGCAGTGTTGGCTGGTTCTGTGTAAGCACAACAATACATGTGCAGCCTTCTGGTTCCAGCAATATTTAAATATCACTAATGTAGCAAATGTATTTATTTTATTTTGGAGTGCACATTTGCTGTCCCTGTTTTTCTATGTTAAAAAGTGGTGGCCACTGCAACCAAAGGCCAAGAATTGGTTGAGAATTTCTCAAAATGGTTGCCAATGGCAACCTGGTAACCATTACTGTCGAGCCCTGCTGATAATCATGTCAGGGCCTGAAGCTAAAACGAATAATCGTAATGTTAATAATATTATTCATACTTATACTTACTGCTTATACTGCTACTACTGTGTAGTTTATATGCTAATACTACTTACAGTAGTGCTAATAATAAGTAATACCACATGCATACATATATGACTACATATAATAATAATAATAATAATAATAATAACAACAAGAACAACACTAATAACAATAATAACAACAAAAATAATAATAATAATACTATTAATAATACTACTAGTAGTAGCAATAATAATACATGTTTTTTATTACGATTATTATCATTATGTATTTGGCTTCATATCACATGTTTCTCTATTCCTACATTTCCTTAACACACCAGATTGAGAGAGAGAGAGCGAGAGAGCAAGACAGAGTGGTGGTCTCTCCACCCTTCATGTCTAACATCACGCTCTGCTGTGTAACAAATGACACATCGCTCTCTCTCTCCACCCTGTCACTTTGTAGTCGTGGCAACCCAGAGGACCTCACATTGGACCAGGGTTTTGAGACCCGCCCCACCCCCGTTTATATTCATCAGAGAGAAGGGGGGGGTTGGGATTAAAGACTTGACATGCTGTTGGTGGGGAAGGAGCTGGGCTTCAGTGTTGTAATGCCTGCTCATTATT